>JALIZH010011207.1:0-104817 GCA_030522465.1 Rhipicephalus appendiculatus
GGCCGTTATATGTTGTGGTTGCTCAGTGCCTCAAATAATCTGCTGCTAGTACCGAGATCACAAATTTGACACCCTTTTTGCGAGGGTCGCGATGCCAGGAGACAGGGACAAAACTATTATTGTGTGTTACGCTTTTAGCACAGGTTAACGGAGTTATATGAAGCATACTAAACCAAAGCCCCCTACCACTGCGTGTCTGATGTCTAACTATAGGGTGGCAATGCGGGCTCGTGGGTTAGTCATGCTTGTACGAGTTGAGCGCGCAACATGACACGAACAAAAGGAGAAGGGCCAATGTTCGTACGTCTCCTCCTTTTGTCCGTGTCCTATTGTGCGCTCAACTTGTACAATGATATGTAACTGTTTTTCTGCAGTTACAAGGCTCACTGCAAACTGAAACGTGTTGCTAAAGAGCGCATTCAAGACAACAAAATAGAGATATTTATATCATGAAATTTAAACAAGCCCTATGTAAAGCAACAACGTGCAAAACAAGGCAATACAGCGAGGAGCCGAATCAGGCAATTCTTTTAGGCTTAAGTAGCGTTGTCCGGATGTCCAGCAACGAGATAAGCGGAAATTTCTTCACGCAAAAAAAAAAAAAAAAAAAAAACGAGGATGAGGCATGTTTTCGATTTATTATTCCCATATTGCCTGCATTGCTGACTCAAAAAAAAAAACCACTCTTTGGTGGAGTTAGAACTTCTACGCATCATTTCTTCCTTTCACCATCCACACGCATCCCCACTCTTCATCAATATTATTTTGCCTTCATTTCTTTTTGTTTGCTGTGCACAGAATACTGTCTCAAATGCCGAGCTCCCTGTCTCCTTCAAATAATCTGTTTCTCTCTCTACACGCAGCAGAACTGGCTGGCATCACATTGAGAAGAAGTGGAATACTTTGAGAAAAGTGGGAAACCGGAGGTCCCAACATGTGCGAGCGAAGATTAGTTGCATTTACACACGAGCCTATCTCAGAAATGTTTTCTGGGATTAGACGCTTCAGAGGCAAGCACGAAAACGTCTGATGCTGGAGTTAGGATAACTGGTGCTTATTGCTTCGGTTTAGTTTCCCAATATGTGCACACAGTTCTTGTTTGGTGTGTGCGTGCGCCCGTGTGTATGCGAGTGTGGTTGCGTGCGTGAGTGCGTATTCGCATGTGTGTGCGTGTATGTGTGTGTTTGTAGGTGTGTGTGTATGTGTGTGCGCGTGCGTGCGCGCGCGTGTGTGTACCTGTGTATGTGCGTGTGTCATCATAAGCGTCAGTGCGCCCACTGCAGGGCTAAGGTCTCTTCCAAACTGCTCCTGTTCTTACTGCTGGCCATGATATTGTCTTGGGGAGTGCGAACCCTTGTTGCATCTTGATTTTAGCAGCGCGCTGACGGTCGAGAACTAAGAAAGAAGGTGGACAACACGGGCGCTAACTCGCAACTGATTTTATTAGGAAAGAACATGCTAATATAAAGGTGAAGTACAAAAAAAAGGAACAGAAAACAGATAAACATTGTGATCATGTGCAGGTGCCGCTTAGGTATCGAAATTCCGCGTCACTTAGCGCGATAGAAGGTAGACTGACACATTTTTCTCCTTTCCTTTGGATGTGGAACGCTTCGATGACTTCTCTTGCTATCTGTTGTTTATGACGTGACAGAATCATAGTGTCGGCGAAGAATGGTGTGCAGCCGCATTGTTTACAATGGGTGGCGAGTGAATATGGTTTCGTGTCTGACAGTGAACGCTCATGCTCCCTAAGACGGATATTGACACACCTTCCGCTCTGTCCAATGTATGTTTTTCCGCATGATAATGGGATTTGATAGACGATGGCCTCTTTGCATTCGGTGTACTGAAAAACGTGGTTGATGCCGCATTTGCCGTGAACACTCCCATTGTCACTGATTTGTGTATCAGTGCTTTTCTGCACTTTGGCGCACATGGATTCCAGTTTAGGGAGCATGAACGTTCACTGTCAGACACGAAACCATATTCACTCGCCGCCCATTGTAAACAATGCGGCTGCACACCATTCTTCGCCGACACTATGATTCTGTCACGTCATAAACAACAGATAGCAAGAGAAGTCAGTCTACCTTCTATCGCGCTAAGTGACGCGGAATTTCGATACCTAAGCGGCACCTGCACATGATCACAATGTTTATCTGTTTTCTGTTCCTTTTTTTGTACTTCACCTTTATATTAGCATGTTCTTTCCTAATAAAATCAGTTGCGAGTTAGCGCCCGTGTTGTCCACCTTCTTGTCTTAGTCCTCGTCCGTCAGTGCGCTGCTAAAATCAAGATGAATCCATACTAACTAGCTCAAGTTTCAATTCCTTTGTTGCATAGTGACTTGAGGAGAGGGAACGCTGGTGTAGCTTAGGTGGGGTTCAAGTGCCGGTGTGTCTTGATGGGGGCAAGTGTCCCTTTTGTTGACCCCCACGCTGTGGCCACGTTAGAACCACTTAATTGTCAGTCTTATCTGCCCATCTAATTTTCTGCCTCCCCCTCGCAAGTTTGCCTTTTGTTGGAATTCAGCCTGTTACTCCTAATCACCAACGGTTATCTTGCCTACGCGCTACACGCCCTGTCTATATCCATTTCTTCTTCACACTCTTGTGCTCCCACTATGCTCTCTTCTTATCCCGTAAGGTTACACCTATACTTTTTCGTTTCATTGGTCTCTCTCTCTCTCTCACACACACACACACACACACACACACACACACACACACACACACACACACACACACACACACACACACACACACACACACACACACACACACACACACACACACACACACACACACACACACACACACACACACACACACACACACGCACGCGCGCACACACACACACACACGCACACACACACACAAACCCACACACGCACACACACACACACACGCGCACACACACACACATACACACACACACGCACACACACACGCACGCGCGCACATACACACACACGCACACACACACACACGCACGCACGCACGCACGCACACACACACACGGACACGCATGCACACACACACAGACACGCATGCACACGGACACGCATGCACACACACACGTGACATGCACGATTACGCGCCTATGCAAACGACCATAGCATTTTGCCGGGTTTGCTGCAACTTAAAAGGCGGCAACGCAGCGACGATGTTGTTCACTTTGCGTTGACGCGAAGTTTGCTAACTGCAGCAGGAACGATAACCACTGCTTCTTCATGTTGCTGTCATAATCCTCCGCGAGGGAAACATATCATTTGTACGCGGTACGTTAGGGAGCGTTGCAATCACGACGCGAATAGGCGCTCACGCGGGCATGTAGCTTGACATATACTTGAATTTTGCGGGCATGTGAAGTAGGCAGAAACAGTAATAACAATTGGTAGGGTTTTACGCGCTGTTATTATGAGGCACGCCATAGTGGAGGGCTCTGGAAATTTAAACCATCTTGTGTTCTTTCACGTGTATACTGACATCGCACTGTGCGCGGGTCTCCAGTATTTCGCCTCCATCGAAATGTGACCGCGACCGCCGCGGCCGGGAACGAAACCGAGACTTTCGGGTCAGCAGTTGAGCAATGTAACGAGTAGGCATAAAAACACTGATACTTAGTAGATGGAAAGTTAGAAACTGAGTAATTGGACGTATGACAAACCGTTCTACAACTTTTACAAATTATTATTTGTCCTGCTTCGTAGCTCCTAAAGCTAGTTACCTAATATTGTCCAATTAGCACTCGCGGGGAGATTGCCTAATTAAGCGCGCGATGGGAGACTGTGTTGAACAGTTATGCCCTTGAAGATCAACTTTGGGCTATTCGGCGGGCCGAGGAAGCCGCCATGACTCAAGAACTCCTGGCCGTCACCTATAGGTGGGAGCTTTTTCCCATCCCACCAAATCGCAGGACCATTCATTAGTTACTTGAGTGGATGGATTAGCCAGTTTATCCCAAGCGCATTCAAACGAGCTCTGAATAACTTCAAGTTATTTTCCAAAATATTGCTAAACCCCAAAGGATGCGTAAGGGCCAGCATTGTATGCTTGCACCAGTCGTACAGATACCTGTCGAGTGATATTGGAGTTTCAAAACATCTCAAACGTTGCTACGCAGCCTCCAAAGCTCTGTCCGAAAACATCAACAGCTATATTGATGTTTTCGCACAGAGCAAAAAGACCACACATTTCCTTCAGTTCTTATTTGCTCACGGCAAACAAGCTTTCTGTATGAAGGCACGAAGTAGCCAAACGTCTCCCGTTACGGACCCCTCGGGCGGTCTGGTCTGATGATGGCAGCCTTCAAGAACCGGGAACGGAAAAAAAATCCCAAAGCAAAATCTCAAGCGAGTACTTGTCCGGTCGTAGAGCCCATCGGGGAAATCTCGATGTCTACATGGAGGAGGGGAAAAAAGAAACGTTTGAGCTGAGTGTCTGAAGCACATCTGTCGCTAATAGGGAGCCCTGAAGGCTACATTAGCTTCGAAGCTAGCCGAGTCGTGGATCTGTGCTCCTGATGCCAGAGACCTAACCAAAGAACTTTTAGATGTGGCGTTGTTATATTTTGCACAGTGCGGTGTATTGCAGAGGTTAGTAAAGTGAGCCTATCCCCAAACAAGCTAGCATGTTTGAGTAAATTACATATATATATATATATATATATATATATATATATATATATATATATATATATATATATATGTATGTATATCTGAGTACATTCCCTGAATAGCAAAAACACACAGAGGGACGGCCAGAGCTAGGCTGTTTATACCCGCAAACGTTTTTCTGAGCTCACATTTTTAATTTAAGGCCTTTCGCACTGGCTTCACATAATTTCATGGTGAGCTTGAAGCTTTCAATGTGAAAAAAAAAAAAAACATATGGCAGCTCCCCTAGTGTGAAACCTGAGGAAGTGCGCCGCACAGGCACTCAGAGATTCCCGTTCGTAGGGTTCCCACTGCTACGTTTACGAAAGCGTCAATGACGCCAATGTTTGAGGTAAGCATGTAGGCTTTTCTCGCCACGAGTAGAATCTTGTTAAGCCGACTCACAAACTCGGTGTGCGACATGTGTGCCATTTTTTGCAGCGCTTTATCGACTTCCCGCTTGTTACGGCAGTTGAGATACGCTTCATTTGCAGCGAGGTATGTCAGGTTGTTTCCCCCCTTCTAATGTAGTCCTGTAGCGACGCAGCGACGCGCCGGCTCAGCGCCGACACAGAGGTGGCGCGGAGGAAGGCACATTCGCTCGCTCGCCGAGGCGGTGACTCCCTTTCTTGCGCCCCGCCAGAGTAAGCCCCATATTTTCGGAGACGTTTTAGCGATTTTAAGTTTATCAATGCGATTAATTCTTGGCTATTGCTGTTAATATTATGTTATACCTTGTTCGTTCATTGAACCCGGGTTTCAGCACTGGTAGCTTTGTTATGGCCGGTAGTGAGCGCTTTACCGTGCGCTTGATCACGCCTCATGAGATGGTTCGACGACAAGCCGAGCACTTAAGGTACTCCGCACCTAATACACCGTCCCCAGGAGTAGGTATGGCTGAGAATGACAATACCACTTGATTGCAGCTGCATTTGTTGTAAGAGTCGCGAAACAATCGCGTGAGAAAACACTGATGTGACGCATGGGCCATACATGAAGGAGCCGATAAGGTAAAACTGAATGGGCCTTGGATCTCGTACCTGAGTTGACGTTCCGCAGTGTACGTTGGCAGTAAGCGATTGTATACAGTGTTGAAGACTACACGAAGCCGTTAAATCTTCGATTAATTTCAGACAATATTCCATGAACCCAAAAATGTTGTTGATTCTAAGGTTACGTATATTATGACCGACGACATCTTTGAGTTGAGCTCCTGACTATTTGCATCACATGTTCTTCTTTATGTTCAAAACATAATTGATAATGAAAGCTTACAGCTAAGCTGTGATTATTCGTTACGATCCATCACACCTTTGCTGTAAGCTTTCAGGTTCATTGCGAAAAGTAGCTTTTCTGTTGGTGCTGGGCAAGAACATAATCACTATCTGTGTTTTCTTGTTAATCGAATAAAAGCATATCTGACAAACGTTACTACACATTTCCACTTAAGCACTTCAGGTTATGATGCATGCTGTTTTTCAAATCGAACTATTCTGCATTTTTGCACTAAAATTAGCCCTCAATGAAACTTTATTTGCCGTCATAATTAATGTACTCACCACGGTTACCCAATATCGATACTGCAGCCATAAACAAACGCGTTGTTTTTATCGCGCTTTTTCTGAAAATTATTCTCAGCCTATGCGCTGCACTTTCAAACTGTATACTTCTAATAATACGTATTGTGTTGCAATCCTATGAGTACAATCTGAGGCGTGCATTCGGTTAATTACCACGAGAGTAATTAGCGAACGCCTCAGGAAAACATGGTATTTCAGTGGTGCATGAATGCTTGCCTTAACCCAGATTACGAGCGCACCGCAGCTGCAGGAATTGTACCGTGCTCCCAGAGAAGCAGCAGCGACATCGATACAGGCTCCTGGAAAAGTGCGAGAATCGCAAATACAGCGAAAACACTGAAAGCTTGCTTTCATATTACCCGCTCATTGTTTACTAAGCAGACCGTTGCGACAGCAAGCACGTTTATAAGTTAAGGCAGTGGTATAATTATGACAATATAGCCTAAACATAGAAACTTCGTGGAATTAGATTATCTCCGATTCAATTAAGTGTAAGGTAATGCAGCGAGCATTGCACTTGCAAGTTCTAGGGTCCTTTTTATAAGCTACGTCAATACAGAAGCTTGGCTGGGTGCATAAAAAAGGAAGCCAAATCTCTTTTTCTTCTCTGTCTTCGACTTTATTAAGCCCTCCCGGTATGGTGAGCACAATACTGCACTGTTATTAAGAGCCTCCTTCCTTCTAATTATTAGACGTGGCATTTGGTAACGCCGGCAAATCAGGCGCAGAGGCGGAGATGCTCTGTTCGCTTGTTAAATTACTGGTTGTTGGCTTTCTCATGACGGCAGAACGCCTGCTCAGTTTACTGACTCCTGACGGCACCGTAGGTCGCGTTCGCTTAACTGTTCCTGACACCAGACAGCCCTCTCATGGTTGAGTAACCATAACTACCTTGCCTATCTGCTTTTGTTTTACTTCGTAGATTGGCGATATATCAGAGTAGTGCAAACGAAGAAACAAAATGAAAAACTAAAACACTGCCACTATGCCCCCCCCCCCCTCCATAAAAAAAAAGGCAAAACGCGCGAAAACTGATATGGAACCCTTATTCCGTCAAGACAACACCCCTTTCAGTAACTAGACATGACACAGAACTTCTACCTCCTTGCTTCTGATGCTCGAATAGCACTACTGTTTTCTAGTTCTGCGTGATAGAGGCAGCAATCTTACTGAGACGCAACCCTTTTTCTTTCAGTCTCCCTTTGCTCCGAGCTCCTCAACTAGTGGAGGGTGTCGCAACAGCCTGGATTTGTCGCATTGCAGCAAGTGGCTCCGTAAGAAGCTCTCGATAATCCACTTACGCCATGCGTAGACGGAAAATGCAAGTTAGCGAACAGTGGAAACCTCTCCAGTGCAGTGATTGGTCAGCTGCCAGCCCGTTATAAGATCAACTGCTACGTGACGCTAACAGGCAGAAAAAGAGTGTTCCACAGTCGCCGCAATGGCTACTGGCGGCGCTGACTGACGCTCCCATGTTCAAATGCACATATATACCCTGTAAAGTGGACGGGGGGAATGACAGCCACCGTAGCTCAGTGGTAGAGCACCGGACGCGTTATTTGAAGGTCGCAGGTTCAGTCTCTACCGGTGGAAAGTTACCTTTTCGTCCGCTTTTCTTTCTTCACATTTGCTTTACATGAATTCTAATAACATCCCTATACTTTCCTTGGCATTATTGTCGGCTACTTCTCACTAATATTGTGTCTAACAAAGAAAACGAGCCCTTAAATTTACCCTTTTTTTCTTTCTACATATACGTAGTTACTTTAGTAGCTTTCTCTAACGATAAAGGATGCGATTTCCGACTTTCTTTCCTGACGAAACCACCACTTATTGGTAGGCATTATCAGTCCGAAATAATTTAGGCAAAAGAAAACTTGAACCTTAGCCAAACCTGGTAATTTCTTGATCAAGGGCTCCAATATTATGCTACCACACTATCATATATTAATACATAACGTAGTGCCACTCATATAAAATTGCTGTATCAGTCGCTTGACAGTGCAGTGTTGTGGCACCACTGCTACTTTGCCCTACGTTGAGCATAATCGTGTTATTATATGCTCAACGTTAAAGAAGGACGTCTCAAATATTGCAAGAGACAGCAGTTAGGCAAGCCAAAAGACGTAAAAGTTGCTTTGGGGTGGTGGTTAAGCCTTCACTTATCTAAAACTTATGTTAAAATATTTACAGTCAATCTACTTGTTACAATCATATACAAAACTTTGCCGCCAAGACAGATCAGTGAATGAAAACCATCTTTCGCAGAGATATTTCAAAGGCATTTTTCTATATGTGACGTAGTTTTGAAGTTTCTGTGTGAAATAGCAAACGGGCCGAAACGCATCAAACAGGATTGAAAAAGCATGGATGTAGTTCAGAGTATTGCCTATTAAAACCAACGAAAAAAAATGTTCGACACAGCGTTTATAGTTCGCATTAAATTCGGCCGCGAAGTCCAAAAATATTGCGGTGAGCAAAAACAAGACGCCGGCGCTGCCACTTTCAAATATTTTTTTCGCGCGAGCGGAGCGTCTTTCGGAAATGAAATTGTCTGTTTCGTGCACTTTCAATGTGCCCACATATAAAAAAAAACCCAGAAAAAGCAAAAAATGTCAACCGAACATGCATGTTCGATCTCTCGTGGAATCACCCAGAAACCTTCGCTACGTGAAAAGTGCACGTTCAGATATGCGAGGCAGAACTGTACGAACCAGTTTTATCAGGTAGAACAAGAAACAACGCACGACAGATAAAGAAAAGTATATATAAACTATTGTGACGATGGAACGCGTTTATTTACAGTATGTAAAATGAATGCGAGAGGTACAGCTCAGAGCGAAAAGCAGTTGACCGAGCTGCTCGCGAGCCAGTGCCACCTCGTTCTCGTCCTCTTCATCCGCCCACCGATGGCATGTTTCACTTCCCCGTTCGCAGACGATGCCCACTGGGCGAGTCAGTAGGAAGTTTGATGGTGATACGGCTTAAGGCGCGCGACATGGGTCAGCTGTGTCTTGCTAGAGCGCCGACCATTGCTTTTGACGCTGGAGATGACGTATGTCACATCGCTGAGGCGGTTGAGAATGACAAATGGTCCGGAGTAGCGGGCCAAGAACTTTTGGCACAAACCACGTTTGCGGACTGGCGTCCACAGCCACACAAGGTCACCTTTTGTGTAACTAACGGAGTGATGGCGGGCGTCGTAACGGGTCTTGGAGCGCTGCTGAGATGCCATGGTTCGGAGGCGTGCGATGCGACGGGCTTCTTCAGCGCGGCATAGTGTCTCGGCAACCGATGTTTCCACGTCCAACGTAAAAGGCAGAATAGTGTCGAGACAGCTGCGAGGGGAGCGAGCGTAGAGCAGAAAAAAGGGAGAGTATCCTGTCGTCTCGTGCTTCGCGGTGTTGTATGCGTATGTGATGTAAGGGAGTACTTCGTCCCAGTTTTTGTGCTTGGCATCGACATAAATGGATAGCATGTTTGTTAGCGTCCTGTTGGTTCGCTCTACGAGGCTATTCGTCTGTGGGTGATAGGGGGTTGCATGGCGGAATTGGCTGGCAGACAGGCGCAGGATCTCTTCAACGACGTCAGCGACGAACTGACGTCCCCGGTCGCTAATGACGACTCGTGGAGGACCATGGCGTAGAATTATCAGGCGAAGCATAAACTGCGACACCTGAAAGGCTGTTGCAGTAGCTATTGCTGCAGTTTCTGCGTACCGCGTCAGGTGGTCGACGCAGACGATGACCCATCGATTGCCACTGGTTGAACGCGGAAACGGGCCTAGAAGGTCGACACCAACAATCTCGAAGGGAGAGCTAGGAGGTGGTACGGGATGGAGAAGTCCGGGTGACGTAGTCGTGGGACGCTTGTGACGTTGACATTGTTCGCAACCCGCGACGTATTTTTCCGTGTCGCGTCGCATCTTGGGCCAGTAGAACCTTTGCTGAATGCGATGAAACGTTCTGGCGAAGCCCATGTGTCCGCTGGTGGCGTCGTCATGGAAGAACCGAAAAACTTGAGAACGCAGAGTGCGTGGAACTACCAGAAGCAGACGGGCACCTTGGCCGGAATAATTCTTCCTGTAGAGGATGGCGTCGTGGACTACAAAAGAGCTTGAATTGGCAGGGTCATTCGCAGAAGCAAACAGGGAATCTAAGCAACGGTCCTCGTGCTGGGCTGCCCGGAAAGCCGCGAGGTCAGGGAACTGAGAGTCAATAGTGGCGATAAGATGGTCGAAGTTGTCAGCGTCGCACTCCGTCGTCGGTAGAGGAAGCCGTGACAGGCAGTCAGCATCTGCGTGGCGGTTACCGCTCTTGTAGCATACCGTAAAGTCAAACTCTTGTAAGCGCAGGGCCCATCGCGCAAGTCGACCAGATGGGTCGCGTAGGCCTACCAACCAGCAAAGAGAGTGATGGTCGGTGATGACTGAGAAGCGACGGCCGTAGATGTATGGGCGAAACTTGTGTACGGCGAAGACGACGGCGAGGCACTCCAGTTCTGTAACGGTGTAGTTGCGCTCTGATTTGCTTAGTGATCGGCTTGCATAGGCGACGACGTGTTCAGCATTGTCGTGGCGTTGAACGAGCACCGCGCCGAGACCAACCCCACTGGCATCGGTGTGAATTTCCGTGGGAGCAGAGGGATCAAAGTGGCGTAGTATAGGACCGGTAGTGAGGACGAACTGGAGTTGCTTAAACGCTGACTCACAATTCGGTGTCCAGTGGAAAGGCACATCCTTTTGCAGCAAGTCAGTCAGTGGCTGGGCCTTTTCAGCAAAATTAGGCACAAAGCGGCGAAAGTAAGAGCATAGGCCCAGAAAGCTTCGCAGCTCCCGGATAGACTGCGGCTGCTTAAAGTTGCTAACGGCGTCAACTTTCTGCGGGTCCGGCCTAACGCCAGCTTTGTCCACAAGGTGTCCCAAAACCAGTGTTTCACGTTCACCAAAACGACATTTTTTTGAGTTCAGTGTCAAGGCAGCTTTCTCCAAACAGGTTAGAACAAGGTCTAGGCGATGATTATGCTCCTCAAAAGTTCGTCCAAAGATAACCACATCGTCCAGGTAACATAAACAGACTTCCCATTTGAGGCCCCGCAAGACGGTGTCCATATATCGTTCAAATGTTGCCGGGACAAGCCGAACGGCATGACATTAAATTCAAACAAACCGTCTGGCGTAACAAAAGCTGTCTTTTCTTTATCAGTCGGATCCATGGGAATCTGCCAATACCCGGATCGCAAGTCTACCGAAGAAAAAATAGGACGCTGAATGCAGGCAGTCGATGACGTCATCGATGCGAGGGAGCGGATACACATCCTTCTTGGTTACAGAGTTGAGACGCCGATAGTCAACACAGAACCTCCAGGACCCGTCCTTTTTCTTGACCAAGATAACAGGGGCAGCCCAGGGACTTGACGATTCTTGAATGACACCGGTGGCTAGCATCTCGCTAACTTGTTCTGCAATAACTTTGCGCTCCGACGCAGAAACTCGATAAGGCTTTTGTCGGAGAGGGTACGCAGAGCCAGTGTCAATCCTGTGACGAGCGCGCGTGCTCGGTACCTGAGCTCTATGCACCTTCTGTGCAAAATCAAATGCTTTAGCATGCCTCGCCAGTAGTGCAACCAGGGCTCTGCGCTTCTGCGAGGAAATGGACTTGCTAACCATCTTCAAGAATTGAGATTCCATACCGGAAGTTTCGTCGGGGTCCACCTTTGCAGGATCGCTTAAGGCTCCAATGCAGCTACTGCTCTGCTTTTCAAACAGGGCAAGGCGCACACCAGCCGGGAGTACAGTCGACTCGGGTGAGCTGTTCATCACCCATAACTGAGCTTTCTCGTCTGTGAGAGATACCACGCAGCGTGGTACAAAGATGTTTTTCTTGACGCAAGGTACGGGCAACGGCTCAACCACAATGTCGCGTGAACTCGAACTCGAGTCTGTTTCCGAAGCGGTAACTAGTACGCTGGCCGTGGACCACGCCGGTAGAAGGGCATCTTTAGCCACAATGAGGTTGCCTTTCTTACAATCAGGCTGCTGGGCGAGAGCGGACAACAGAACCTCGCCTGCACCGCAATCCACGGTCGCACGACACTCTCGCAAAAAGTCTATGCCAAGGATAACGTCGTGCGTTGATTGAACAAGTACTGCGAACTCCGCCGTGAACGTTTTACCGGCAACACAGACAGACACAGTGCAGACCCCGACTGGACGCAAGGACGCGCCGCTCACTGCCCGAAAGGTAGAAGGTTTGTCCCAATAAAACATAACCTTGCGGCCAAGTCGCTCCTTAAAAATTAAACTCATCACAGAAACACTTGCGCCAGTATCTATCAATGCCATCGTCGGAACGTCGTCAACAACTACATGAACCTTATTTTGAAGCATAGAAACTGGTGGAGGCATACTTTGGTGAAAATCGGTACGTCCAGCGACCTCGCCTCCGTCGGCCGCGCCGGCTAGTTTCCCGGTGGCGGAGACGAAAGCCGTGGCCGGGGCCGTGGAGATGGCGACCGTGGCTGACGCGTGGGAGGCGGCGTTAAGCTGCGCACAGACCCTGGCGAATCACTGCGCATGTTCTGCCGGTAGGCGTGCCCCTCGTCGGTTGGGTTGGGGGGCCAGTAGGTGTAGTCGGGCCGTTGGCTTCGCCGTGCAGACGTCGCGGTTCGCTCAGGAAATGTCGTACGTGGACGACGTCGCATTGGGCAATACCGGGCGATGTGTCCACGAACACCGCACTGGTAGCAGACGGGCCGTTCACGAGGCATAGGGAACGTCGCGGGGTGTTGAGGGTACGTGGCACACTGTTCCCACTCAGAAACAAAAGGTGGCGGACGGCTGTTGTAGCTGTAGCTGTTGCGGGAGGCATAAGCCGGCTCGACATAAGATGAAGTCGGTGGTGGAGCCCTTAGCTGTGGACCGCGGTTGGAATAGCTGCGCTCGTCGAAACTTGCAGCATTAATGCTTGTGGATGGTGTATCGCACTGCGGGTCTCGGGCATTCACAGGTGCAGAAACGTGGCGACGAAGTTCCTCGCGTACAATGAGGCGAATCGTTGAAGAAAGGTCAGCCGGTAATGTGTCGTTGCAAACATCGACAGCGGCGACCGTCGTGACATTGGCCAGGCGTCCAAACTTCGAAGGGATGCGGCGAGTCTTTAGGGCCTCAAAGGTTCGACAGCGTTTAATCACATCGGCCACAGATTCAAGACTCTCCTTGCCGATAAGGAAGTGATAAACATCTTCCGCAATTCCTTTGAGAATGTGGCCCACCTTGTCTTCTTCCGTCATGTTGGCATCGACAGACTTGCACAATTTTAGGATCTCTTCAATGTACGTTCTGCAAGTCTCACCACAGACTTGAGCTCGCTGCGACAACATTTGCTCTGCGCGTTTCTTCTTCGTCGCAGGGTCGCCAAAGCATTTCTTTATCTCCTCCACGAATTGATCCCAAGTTGTGAAAGTGTCCTCGTGGTTCTCGAACCATACCAACGCAGTGAAGTCGAGAAATAGACCCACGTGAGACAACTGGCTAGCGGAATTCCAGCCATTGGCTCGGCTCACCCGTTGATAGTGGCTGAGCCATTCCTCCACGTCATCGCCAGATTTCCCTGTGAAGGTGCGTGGCTCTCTGTAGTGATAAGGCGAAGCCCTCGCGGACGGCTGCTGGATGTCTCCGTCCGAGCTCATCTCTTGAGGTAGTGGTGCCAAGCCCGCTAGTCGACGGCTGCGGCGAAGCTCGTACTGTTGCGGTTCCGTCGTTAGTAGACGGTTGCTCTCCGGTCTCGCTTGGCCGTAGCTGGCTTACCCAGCACCTCCACCACAATTGTGACGATGGAACGCGTTTATTTACAGTATGTAAAATGAATGCGAGCGGTACAGCTCAGAGCGAAAAGCAGTTGACCGAGCTGCTCGCGAGCCAGTGCCACCTCGTTCTCGTCCTCTTCATCCGCCCACCGATGGCATGTTTCACTATTAATAAAGGCAAGGATCGTGAATCTTATAGAATCGGGTGGTACAAAACAGTCTAAGAAAGTATTAACTGCACCGCAGGGCACCAACTGAAAGGAAGAAGAGAGCATTAAAGCTTGGGGCATGAGGAAATAAAAGCGAACACAGCCGCAGTGACCTCAACGCTGAGGAAGCGACAGAGCACTCCACGATGTCGTCTTTGCTTTAGCCGAGGTGCGTTTGCACTCGACGTGGGCGTGAGGGTCGTGCCGGCGCTTCTTGCCTAATTGCTGCTGTCGAAAGAGAAGTGGATGGCGTTACCTAGGAAACAGGCCGCTGCGGGAGCTTCGAGTGGGTTAGTAATGAAGGCAACGCCTGCCTATACAAACACCGGTGAACCTTCACATCAAGCCCTCTGATGAAGCAACACATGTCGGTGCTCCTCTCGGTAACAGAAGAAGCATCGCTCGATGCCGTGCTTCCGTGACACAGCTAGAAAGAAGTGGAATAATAGTGGAAAGGTTTTTTTTCTTTTTCTTTTTTTCAGGTTCAACAAGTTCTTGTCATGTGATCACGATGCCGATTGGAGCGTAAGCCCCCCCCTCATTAGGTCGAGAATACTTTTCCTCGTCTGCATCATCGCCTTTCTAAAAGAAAGGTGAGTTCATGCAAGCTATCTATAGGCACACACACACACTTCAAAGATGCTTTCTACGCTATTGAGGCATGACAGAAAATTTCTGGCATTGCTCTTTTCCAACGACTCCCTTTGTCACTCCATTACTTTTTTTTTTTGCTACGTATGTCATTCTGGCTCCCGAATCATACACTTTGCTGCGAGACCATGCGGCAGCATCGGCGACAGTACCGACTACAAAGGGCACTTTATGGAGATAATGAAATACTGTACTCCACATTACTAATAAGAGCGAGCAAACAAGCGTCCCGAATCAGAAGCGACTGTGCGACTTTGTGAACAACGTATCTCCTCGTGCCTCACCTCAGCTTCTACTAACGTATATATTCTTGTCGGTTGCCAATGGCCTAGCAAGAAACCTTCCTTTTTGTGGAGGGGGAGGGGGGGGAGGGGGGTGTATAACTATAGTTTATGTATGTTCGGATGGCGCTTGTATGTGTTCCTGTATAATATACCCTTGCAACATTAAAAAATTTCAAGGGGGGGATGAACACCCCCCAGTCATTACTCCCACCCCCCCGGCTACACCAGTGTTGGCCGCATTGCAGGTATCGCGCAGTCTACTGTTGCACCTTCGGAAAAAAAAACAGTAATGTCAAAAAGATGAGTATTGCGGTTTTTGTTCAATGTGCACTCTTTGTCTCGTGGTCATATAATGATGAAGGATGCGACTTCTTTTCTAGGGCCCTTCACCATTCAAAATAGAATTGTGGC
Organism: Rhipicephalus appendiculatus; assembly: GCA_030522465.1. Taxonomy (NCBI): domain Eukaryota; kingdom Metazoa; phylum Arthropoda; class Arachnida; order Ixodida; family Ixodidae; genus Rhipicephalus; species Rhipicephalus appendiculatus. Next base: position 15,602 of record JALIZH010011207.1, read on the forward strand.
TCAGAAAAGTCACATGTCATTACAGAGGCTGTTAAAAATTGACGGCAGATCCACGAGGTGAATGATGATGAGATTGGGCGAAGCTCCTGGAAGTAATCATCGGTTAAACCGTGAAATTTCTTCCGTTAATTCGCCCGATAAAAATGACGTGAAATGATTGATTAAATGTTTTATCAAACTTTTATTGCTGGTTTCCGTTGTCCTTTCATTATGACCGCTTTGTGGTCGGTGAAATGTAAGCTAAGTGGTTCTTGCACTGGTTGCAGCGGCATCCTTATCCATACGAGCACACACCGACGGCAAAGAGCATCGTCAACTACAAACCTGTATCGCGATATGGTTTTGATTATAAAACTATTGCTTTAGAAAACACCTGGCGTCTTTCGTTAAGCAGCTGGCGTCTTTTCGTTTTGCTTTAGAAACATCTGGCGTCTTTTCGTTTTGCTTTTCATCAATCAACGGCGTTTTGAACAAAATTTTTATTGTTTAATCACGCACAGGAGAAATGCCAATGGCTGCTAATGGGGAATGAGAGACAGAAGAATTCGGCTTTTAGTTAACGCGCACGCTGCAAATTTTTTATTGTTCAACAACGCACATGAGAAATCTCCCACCGGCACCACCTTGGAGGTCAAAGCGTAAGACTGGTTATGCACTACGACTATGACTACGACTACGACGAGGGACGAACGGGTGCCGCTTTAAGGAGCTTCGCTCCTAAAAGACAACTCAACCCCTCCTTACACACAATGTTGTTTCTCCAACCAGGGGTCTGCTGTATTAGGGGCGAAGCACATTAAGACCTCACAATGTCCGTGCGGTCGCCGTAGTCTACAGTCGAAGCGCAGATGCAAGAAATCCACGCATCTGCGCGCAACGCGCCTACGTGCGTATCGGGCTAAAAATAGACCGTTATCGGGTGAAACCACTACGCGAAACTGAACAAGATAAAAGGCTACAACGCCGTAAAAGCAGCGACATTTAAGCGCCCGTAAATCAAATTATTTGATAGAAGAAAAGGTTAACAAGAACAAAATAAAAGGCTGTTAACCAGAACAAAATATACGGTAACACCGCATTATCACAGTGCTTCGCCCACGCATTCACTTCGCCCATTCATTCACTTAGGAAAGAGAAAGTGATTCTTTTGTCTTCGGCTTTATAAAGCCCGTCAGGCATTGCGAGCCCATTACTGCAGCGTTATTAGCGGCCTCGTGGCCTCTTTCCTTCTATTTATTCGACGTGGGATGCGGTAACGCCTGCAAATCGGAAGCAGTTGCGCAGGTACTCTGTTCGCTTGTTAAATTCGCTTTCTCATGACGACAGAATGCCTGCATAGTTTATTGAATCCCGACGTCACCGTAGGTCGCGTTCGCTTAACGGTTCCTGACACCAGACAACCCTCTCATGGTTGAGTAACAGTAATCATCTTATCTTCTTTTGTTTTTCTTCCTACATTGGCGATATATCAGAATAGCGCGAACGAAAAGAAATGAAAAAAATACAACCCGGCCACTATCCCGAAAAAAAAAAACAAAATGCGCTTACCCTGATATGGAACCCGCATACCGTCAAGATAACACCCCTTTCAGTAACTAGACGTGACGCAGACTTTCTACCTTTTCGCTTCTGATACTCAAGCAGCAGTGTTGTTTCCTAATTCTGCGAGATAGCAGCAGCAAAGTCACTGCGATACTACCCGCTCTTTTTCAGCCTCCCTTTGCTCCGAGCTCCTCAACTAATGCAGAAGAGTGTCGCAATAGCCTCAGTTAGTCGCAATGCGGCTAGTAGCTTCACCTACGATCCACCTACGCCATCCATAGACGGCAAATGTAAGTTAGTGAACAGTGGCAACCTCCCCAATGCAGTGATGCTTGGGAATCGCGTCTCTGTAGCTCATGCGGCTGACATTAAATCTTATTCTGCTTGCGAATAGAATATGCCTGCAGTTAAAAAAAAGAAACAGAGAAAGTGGCATGTGGCTGAGAGCACTGCACTATGGCAATCAGTTTACGGTAATCATTAAAAATAACGAGCATGCCCATAATAAAGGTAAACAACATTTGTGCCAAACATTTACGGGACAGTGTGCAAGTGCTTTAATGAGTGCGACGAAACAGCTTCGCATACACCAGCACAGTAGGGTAGTGTACGTACATCATAAGCTTCTAGACTGACACGCGAATGGTAAGAAAGCTATCTGCTGATTGGAGGCGCCGAAGGAGAACACCACTACAGTAGGAGGGGCAGTACTGCAGTCCCATCTACGAATTAAAAAAAAAAAGAAAGAAAATCACCTGCACGTGTCTTTCAACATTTTAATAACGAGAGGAAATAGAAACGTTGAGGACAATTCTCGCAAGCAGCATAGTAACAGCCAACAATGGCGCAAGTTTTATTGGAATAGATTTTACAAAGAGCTCCACGATACACTAGTCATGAGGTAAGGCTGTACGAATTTGCGACGTTAGGGTTAGTTATACTTTTTAGTTGACGCAGTGATTATATTATTCATCATAGCACCCGAGAACGGTTTTTGCTTGTAATGTCAGATTATGCACCAAGACACCGCAATGCGAAGGTGTTGCGGCGGCTACGGGTCTAGAAAGTGTTGAAACTCAGAGTTCGAGCTTACTTGCAAGTGCAGTGCCGCATTCAGAAACTGTCTCTCTTATAAGGAGAAGCAGTTCCACAAAGCGTGTTGTAAGCCTTCAGGAGAATTCAGAAGCCTGCAGAGTACAACCCGAGTTCTTCCCTTGAATATTCTGCATGAAATAGTTTGTGAAGGCTGCATTATGTATGATGCGGTGAATGCAGGCTTCAACTTGCCTGCTTAAGCTTCGTGATATGTAAAGGTTTCAAGATGTGTTTATTATATACGGGCGTCTACACTTACAGCTTGCATCACATCAGTGGGATCGCTTCATTTGTAAAGCTAATGCACACCACAGGGTCACTGCGACTTTTCTCGAGAACGCTGTGTTTGTCACCTCTCATAAAATATTTTGTGTTGATCTAGCGGAAGAATCAGCATTAATGTTACGTCGTGCGGGTCATGGGTGGGTCAACACAGCAGCACAACGTTGCGATGCAGTACAGACGCTTTGAAACACAAGCGCCCCAATGTGTTTCATGTCCATGATGATCTGTTCCTGTGCGCGTGGTGGTGTTAGAGAGTGCAGGGTTTCTCGTCTATCAAATAGTGCGACTTACAAATCAGCTGCCCGACCTTTAATGTAATCGAAAGCTGCCTGCATTGCCACTAATACAGTGGCTCTAGACTACGAGCCGTCACTTAATATGAAAGAAATGATGATGTACGCCATTTCGGTCACACTGGCTCCACGGACCGGTACCCGGTGTTAAAGTTGACCCGCCACGCTTTTTGAAAACGGTTCGAATATGCTGCTAATAGGTAGTCGAGGCTCTTGCGAACATGGGAGTAAAACATTTTAGCGCCACACATGGAATGGGATTCGCAAATAAATTTCAAAGTCAGCTTGGAATCGCTGACTTTTCTCTCGACAAATGGTGTCATAAGCTCATTTTTCAATGCGTCTTAAGAACATGCCGTCCACAATCGGCTGAATTGTGTACCGTGAGCTGCATAGTCACCATGGCCGTGGAGTGATGGCGCGACTTGTCCGCGTCGCTCTCTATAGTGCTAGAATTACGCACACTATAGTATTACACCAGCGCGCTCGTGATCACACTGTAAGTGAGTCGCGTGCTCAAAGAAAAAAAGTGGCCAAGGTAATGACTTGCGCAGACAAATGAATGTAGCTTCTTGCCCACCTGTCATCCGCCCTTTTGAAGCTTTCAGCGTGCTCGCTGGGGAGGAGGTGCAGAGGAAAACCTTAAAGCATGCGACAAATCCTAGTAGTTCCGCTCGTACTTGACGGATACTAATCCTTCTTGCGGCAGTCCATTCGTGAGGCAATAAACTCCGACACTAATAATAATCGATCGTTGATTGGAAAAGCAGTTCAGGCCCCCCTCGACGGCGGAAGTTTAAACCAGCACCTATCTATACACAGCCTTTGTACCTTCATCCTTTACGTTGCACCAGTCGTTTCTTGAATGCCACGAGTATAATGTGCTTGCTAAACTATATAAACTCTAAGCTCCATCTTTTATAGAAGCCACCACAGGCGCACTAAAAGTGCCGCGCCGCCTGTTACTTCGCACGAATCTCACTACCGACCGTTTTATATGTCTCGTGTACTGCTGAAAGCGCCTCAGAATGGCGAAATGTGGGCTGCAGTATTCAAATAAACAATAAGCAATAATGTGCAAGAAGCGCTTTCACATGACGCCGCTTGAATTCATAAAGGCCACAATGATATCAATAACGCGTGAACTCACCTAAGGAGAACGACCAATTGCACGCGCATGAGAAGTTTATAACGTTTCGAGGGCGCATGGGAGCGGTATCAAAACCCAGAGTATTGTATGTATGGTGCTCTCTCAAAGGAACCAACAAGAACGCACGGTAAAAAACTTCCCCTCAGTATGCGCGCCTAAATGTTAACGCTCGGGTGGGTAATTATGTTTCGTTTGAGCGCGAATGTTCTTTACTGCTGTATGAAGCTTAGTTCTGGCTCAAGCTTTTGTACGAAGAAACAAAGATGTCGCCACGGGACCAGAAGTACGTATTGAATAAGGCCGTCATTTTCAAAAAAAAAAAAAATGCGTGGCTGCGCGAATAACCAAGAAAAACTACTCATTTGTTTGCACAAGGCAAGGCAGCTCTTTTCCAATGCTATTTAGAAGATATTGCACAACATTGTTGAGGTTTCTCTCAAAAGCAGCAACCTAAAAATTTTATAAACACCTCCCGCCTGTGCTTTATTGTATGCCTATATTCCTATGCCTATGCCGATACTTCGTATTTGTCTTTGTCTGTATGATAATCCGAACTCTTCGTCTAAGCAATACCATTTTAAGTCCAAGAACAAACTCCCGTTCTCTGTACTTTATTTATTACTGGTGTTTTCCCTCCAAGACGTCGTGCAGGGAATTGAGTATTTGTGTATTGCGGTATGTTTACAAAAGGCGGCATGTTTGTTCAAGCAATCTGCGGGCTTAGTGTTTGAGGTCCTTCCAAGTCAGACGTTGATTAGAAGAACAAACCGACGGGTAAGGTTTGCCGAAGAAATTTACGCGTCACTTAAGGTAGTCTGTTGGCCGAATGCGAAAATGCGTGTTGGCAAGTAGATTTCGCCCCTAACTGCTTTAACTTTAAGCTTTTTTGCGACTAACCAGAAGGGGTAGACGCAGTTCAACATACGGCGCGCGAATGTTTGCGTATGCGAGTGTGTTTGCTTGCACATGCACGGGAGTTCGATTATAACAAGGTTTAGCAGTCTTATTATAACATGTCAAAACAGGGAATTATGCTATAAGAAATTTCGAATGTCCAACACGGGTGAGTGCATGCGAATTTCAGTTCTTTCAGAAGGCTTAGCGATCCCCTTCATGACGTTTTTATAAAGACACGAGTAGTATTTCAACCGTCGTGAAGCGAGTCGCTAAGTCAACTGAAATAACTGGAATGGGTGCAGACATTTGTTGGCAAATAACTACAGTGCACTAAATTTGCTTTGGGGTTTAGGCAAGGAGCTTAGCTACTTGTATTGATAAAATGCGACATGAGTGGTTCTGTTGAAAATTATATTTATTTATTTATTTATTTATTTATTTATTTATTTGTACATACTGCAGCCCATCATGGGCTATGGCAGGAGTGGCGATAACATTACATGTCAAGTGTAGACAAAAAATCGGTCATTGGTAAGGCACGAACAAACCCAGGCAAAGCATTCCAACGTTCAACTGTTGCAGGAAAGTAGCTATATTTGTACAAATCAGTTCTAGAGTTAAGCGGCAAAAGATTAAGTTTATGCGAGCTACGAGTACAGGAAGGTTGAGCAAACTGAAAATACTGGTTTAAGTGGGCACAGCGCGGGGACTCAATCAAGGCATGCATGAACTTTAAGCTTTCGTTGTGGCGGCGTGTTGCCAGAGTGGTCAGACTGAGATTAGAAAGTTTTGAAGAGGGTGAAAAGTGCCTATCGTAACGACGGTAGATAAAACGAATAGCTTTTTTTTGAACGGACTCAATCCTGTTAATATCGTTTTTATGAAATGGGTTCCAAACAATAGATGCATATTCTAGGACTGGACGGATTAGTGTTTTGTACGTGAGCAGTTTGATTTCTTGAGGATCTTCTCGAAGGTTGCGCTGGAGATAACCCAATTTTTTTTAATGATTTATTACATATTATTTGAATATGTTTGCTCCAGGATAAATTATCAGTAAATAGAAGCCCTAGGTACTTGTACTCGGGTACTTTGAGTAAAGAAGAATTATTGAATGAGTACGAGAAAACTGAGGGAGCTAAACGCCTAGTGAATGTCATTGAAACCGTTTTGGTGAAGTTTATACTCATTTGCCAGGCATTGCACCATGAGCAAAAGTGGGAGAACGCGTCATTAAGAACTGTGTGGTCTTCAGTAGAATTAATAGTGTGGTAAAGAACGCAGTCGTCGGCATATAGGCGCATCTTAGTGGTTATGTTTTGTGGCAAGTCATTAATGTAAAGTAGAAAGAGAAGGGGGGCCAAGGACTGTACCCTGCGGCACGCCTGAGGATACATTAGCAACAGGGGAGTCACAAGCATTGTAGTGTACGTATTGCGAGCGATCCGACAGAAAACTGGCAATCCAGTCTACTAGTTTAGGATTATTTAGAATGAGGCTTAGCTTAAATAGTAGTTTATGGTGCACGACAGTGTCGAAAGCTTTGGACAGATCTATAAAAATTGCGTCAGCTTGTGTACTAAGATCCAGTGCTTTAGCGATGTCATGAGTGAATTCCACTAGTTGAGTTACGGTGCTAACACCACGACGGAAACCATGCTGGCAGTCACTTAGAATACTATTGGTTTCCAAGTAATCCATGATATGTTTGTAAATTATGTGTTCGAGTAGTTTACACGAGTGAGAAGTCAGAGAAGTCGGCCGGTAGTTAGTTAACATCTGTTTGTTACCTGATTTGTGCAACGGTAGAATTTTAGCACGCCGCCACGAGGAAGGAACATGCGCGGTTTCTAAAGATTTGTTAAAAATGATTGTAAGGTAACGACTGGTCCAAAGGGAATAACGAACAAGGAAAGCATTGCAAATATTGTCAGGACCACAGGACTTCTTACTATCCAATTTTACCACTAAATTAAGAACACCTTCCAGAGATACACAGATGTCACTAATTGCTGTTGTTCTGCACAGAAAAGGAGGAAGTTCGAGGTTATCTTGAGTAAAAACAGATTGAAAGTAAGAGTTAAATGCAGATGCAATTATGTCGGAATTATTTGTAGACGCCTCATTAATTGTAAAAAAACGTACTATTATTTGTAGCACAGGGTGAGATAGATTGCCAAAACTTTTTAGGATTGCTTTTAAGAAGCTTAGGTAATGATACTTTGAAATAAAAATCTTTGGCCGATTTAAGTTTAACTCGAAGTTCCTCCTTGACTTCGTTAAACAGAGCAGTCCTAGTCGGATCTCCACTCTGTTTTGAGCGCCGTATTCTGCACAAACGTCGAGATAAATGTAAAATATCTCTCGTCATCCACGGTTTGGATAGGTTTCTTTTCTTGCTTTTAACAGGCACAAAGCGACGAATGCATGAGAGTATGAGATTTTCGAAAAAACAGACCAAGACATTGACATCATCACAAGCACTCAATTGCACAAAGTGATCAAAATTTTCACTTAGGGTATCAATAACAGAAGTGTCATCCGCACGAGCAAAGTTGGGAAATGAGGTATACAATATGTTTGGCTTTTTTACCGGAAGAGAAACAAGAACCACAGCTGCTCTGTGATCTGAAATCCCCTCAGTGACTTCGCTTTTAAAACCGTCATCCACAAGGCGTTGATTCAGAAACACTAAGTCTAGTAGAGCTTCACCTCTAGTAGGTTGTTCTACTATCTGTTTAAGGCCAAACCACTGCACCAACTCTAGAAGCATCCTCGATGAGCGAACCTCATGACCAGTCAGTGTTAGTGACGGCCAAGATATATCAGGTGCATTAAAGTCACCCATGAGCACTAAGTCTGAAGAAAAGATGTTCTGCTGATGTAAAAACGCATTCAGGCCCGATAAGAGGTCGGGATCCGAACCTGGAGGTCGATATAGTACGCCAACTATCACTGATCTCTTTTCAAGGTACACTTTACACCATACAGACCCAAGTTCAATCGTACATTCAATTACAGAGTATTGTACACCATTTTTTAGAAAAAGGGCCACACCACCACCTCGGCTGTGCTTTCTGTCAGCTCTGACAACGTTAAAACCAGGTGGTGCTATTTCTTCATCGTGTATGTCACTGTGGAGCCATGTCTCTGTGACGCCTATAATATGCGGACAGTGCCATACTACGAGCGCGAAAAAAGTCAGTAATTTTGTTGAGCAAACTTCTGGCATTAACATTAAGAATTTGTAAGTCACTGTCTGATTTTTGACGATTTCATCTACCGTTGCTGGTGCCATCATGTAAAGCAGCGCGTGGTGTATGGCCGGATGCTTCGACAAGCTTGTTGGCATATTCATCCCAGTTATAACGGACATTGTCAACAAACGCATGGTCGTAGCGAATACGCACAGAAGACCCATTGTTGCGAAACAATGTGGTTGCATCCCATAGCTTGATGACATGTGATGACATCTGGAGCCTTCGGACGCCACCAAATGCACTTTCCTCAAATAGTTTACAGGTGTACGATTACCCATGACTAACGTTTCCAAAGTCATTGAACATGAGGCGTCGCTGAAGCCAATCATTCGGCAAGCAGATTTGTCATTGTCAAGGATTTATAAGGATTTTTCGTCTCTTCAAGCTTCCGTCTCCTTCTGTACTGCTGCCACATTTGGTGGGCCTAAGGTTGCCATACTTCACGGAGCATTTTGCGGAACCCTTTAAAGTATTTTAAGTTATGATGTACCTTAATGTCCATTCTATCGTATACAAACCCTTGGCCTAACCCATTGCATCCCATTGGGACTCGTTTTCGGCGTTCGTGCGACCTAGTTTCTTCCTTAGGTGAAATTTCTTTGTCGTGCCCAGCCGAATCCACGTAGAATGAAGCGCGTATTTGAGAACTGTTCCGTCAGGGGCGGCAACGAGCACGCTACGATGGGCTGCTATGATGCAGTTGCAGTTTATACTAATTTCCACAAACTATGTGACTGAAATTTTTATTTAATAAATACTGTAATGTCAACTTTATCCCACACAATCCTTATTCTGGGTAACCTGGTGCATCCTTTTATGTTCTTTAATTTTGATTAGGGTTCGCAGACAACTCACACTGCCACTCGACAGAGTGATCTACAAAATAGGAAAGAGTGCCATTCGGTACTCGTGCCCCTGCAAGCACTTTCAGAACTTTATCCGCCATTTTATCACAGCTGTGGTCGAACCCACGAAATCAGCTTCCTGAAAACACAGTCCCTGGTGTGCAACGCATTTGGTTAATATATTCTTTGGCACAGTACTTGGGCGACAAACCGTATACCTCTGCATTCTACAGAGTTAGACGGGTAGGCTTGCCGAACTTTCCCGCTGTGTCGGGCATGGCAAATGACGCGTCCAGTGTACTTGGTAGTAGTATCAGACATGGCAACTCAGGCTCCTTGAACTTTTCTATACTACCAAATATGGTAAATTACGCTCTCGGAACTTTACAGTCAAATCAGACGTGACGCTTGAGACTTTCCGAAATATTAACGCGATAGCGTTAAAGAGCTCGTTTTGCAGAAATTCCGGCGTCGGCGTCGTTGGTCGTGAGCGAAAAGTCATCATCTTGTACGTTACCGAAAAATCGAGAAAGATGCAAATAAAATAAATAATAAAAATTTTTTCAGTCCAAGTGAGGTTAGAACCCAGGCCGTCTGAGGCAAGCAGGTGTTCTACCACACAGCCACGCGTAAGCTTGGAAATATATTGAAAATACCTTCATCTGTTTCTAAATGCAGTGAAAATAACTCTTGCTTCAAAACACACGTGTCCTGTCACAATAAAACATGTAATATCGCAGTAATGTTGCGTGGTACAAGCGTACATTGCCATCGGGCGTCACAACACGGGAATATCATAACGACTTCGTGATTTAAAGCCGGCCCCCCATTACAAAAGGCACTCACGTTACTGCGCGTATTCCCTTAACAGCACGTAGTGGGTGCATAGCAAGTATCCACTAAGTGGTTGAAGTACGCGCTAGGGACAGGATACCGCTGTCGCGTTCAACTCTTAAACGCATAGCTTAAGGGTCCCCCCTATTTTGTGTAGTTTCGCACATGACACATGAAGCTTCGGGAACCTTTCCGTGGCGCGAGGCGTGATCAATGAGGCTCACTTAATTTTACACTAATGCAAAACGAGGCAGCCTGAGGCTTGCTGAGTGTTTGTTTCTTTTTTGTTGAGTCGGACATGGCAAACGAGGCTCTCAGGACTTTTTTTGTTCTTCTTTGTCTGCTGGGGGGACAAGGCACTTCCGAGCACGAATTCGCCGCTACGCTTACATTAGAGATGCGCATATGTTTATTGATGCCTTTGATGTCGATGTTTGCTCAGAGAGAGGAAAGAAGTACGATGCTCGCTTTCTGCATCGAGCCAGCGATATCTTTTTTCGCCACGATTCATTTCCTCTGAATCTGCGAACGACGGACCACTCTTCAGATTTAGCACAAATGGAAATGTCACTCTCGGCAGAATTTTATTTCTAGGCATCGCAAATAGGAAAGTTTGCGCTCCTAAGCAATGACTTGTATATATGAATCACGCATTTCGCATACATCTTTTCCTTTCCTTTTTTGCCTGTGTGTGCGCCCAAGATATTCTTCGCAGTTTTCTTTCTCTTATTCTCAATCATAACGTTGTGTAAAAGACCTTCTTGTTTTAAATGACGCGGAATGACATTTTTTTTTTTCAAATGAAGGGCCGGAACCTACTTTGTTTTCGTATGAGAAGACGATCTCAATCAAATTCTTCAGCGTAAATGATACGAAGCTAGGCAAACACAGATCTCTGCCTTCTGTATTCCGGACATAGGACAACTTCTCATTCTGCTTTTCTTGCATTTAATACTAGTGCCTTCATTGTTCGAGTGTTGCGATGAGAGTTTTATTTCTAATTTCTGTAAATCTAAATACGCGTTTTCACATCTGCCATGAATGCATCGTAATGCACTGCAATAGAGCACGCGCTTTTCACAGCGATTGCTTGGTTATGTGGATACATTACCGCGGAGTTGCTGCGTTGTTATCACAACTCACACAGGCCAAACATCGCGTTAATGAATACATGAATACATTTACATTAGTACACGCTTGGACAAAAGACGTGTGCGTGAAATCTTATAATGTGTTCTTACGACACGACCGATAAAAACAGCAGTAGCTATGCAGTATAAAATGTGGCAAGAAACTAAAATGCAACGCAAAGAAACATTCTTAACATTTCTTCAGATAATGCGTCAGACATAAACATGCGTGCGAAAGTTATTAAAAAACATGGCTGATCCCTCTGTCAAAGGAATCGGTATAACACGGAAGTGAAACGTGTATTCACATAAGTAGTTGAGCGTTTATTGTGCATTGTTTCGCCACAAGGGAGAAGGAATGAATGCTGCAGCAACAAATCGTAATGTGACGTGAAGAACGGCAAGCAGCTCGAAACATGCAGCGTGCACCTCAAGCAGAAAGGACGCACGAAATGAGCATACACAAAACGAGCACGGACTAACTGTCCCAGCTCGACATTTAAAACGCGCTGCTCTAACACAAAGACGCACGAAACGAACGCACAAGCATACACAGGACGAGCGCGAACAACTGCCACAATTATTACTTCGTGTGTAGCGGCGCGCTCCATTCGTAAACGCGGCCGCTGCGGCGAGCGAAGCGACCTTCGTGCAGTCTTTAACCACTGTGACTTCAAAGCAAACTTGCGGTGGAAACGCAAGGCGTGCGAAGCGCCCGAATACCCCCATCAGGAGATAAGCGCGCGCGCACCAGCGACCACGCCCCGTGGAGGCGCACGCTCATCTCAGCGAGAGGCGCGACGACCTTTAGAGCGCGCGCTCCGTGACACCTTCGCGCCATCTCGCTAGTGATGACGAAAACACGCTGAAGTCGAGGAGCTCTGAGGACCGCCCACGGTATATGGTGTGTATAAATGGCTTGCCGTTAGCGAGCTGAGGAACGTACGCTCCCGTAGCCTAGTGGTTTCGCCCCGCGCGCTGCGGAGCGAGAGGTCGTAGGTTGGACGCCCGGCGACGGAACGTTTTCTAATTTTTCTGTGATTTCATTATGTTAGTTTGTATTTTACAACGTTATGTCCGTGACGGAAATACGTCAGAGGAGCCGTGGTGGACCCCGGCATAAAACACTTTTGTGTGAAAATCAGAACACGTGACTGGTTTCCGTCTCCGATATCAGGTAGTGTCGTCTCTCCGCTCGATGACGGCATTCGTTCTGATGAAGCATGAAACATGTGTCAAAATTCGTTGTGAACCCTTTCACACTCAGCGATTCCAATTGGAATCATTGATTTTGTAGGGCAGTCAGAGACCACATCGTAACAAAAATGGTTTGCTCTTTTTTTAGAACTCATACTTGGCATCTGCTCCACAAATGACACTAGTCTAGTATACATAAAAAAGGGAGGTCATGTGGTATCGAAGAAATTACAAAGGCGGTCGCGCTGTTTGCTTGCTTGCATGCATAGAGTTTCCTAACAGTACACTAGAGGGAACTCTGGCGCTAGTGTCTACAGGAGCTACAATGCACGGCGCTTCAGCCAGCATGGGAGCTATGGGTGCTACACGGATTTGTCTAAACTTTGTTTTTTGGGCTCCGTTTGGCTGCTTGCGGCCTGGAGCCGCTTTTTCGCAAGACAAAGTTCAGCAAATCTTCAGCAGTTCCACTTCACCACTTCTTAGGCTCACCGATTCAAATTGGCTCACGAAGTTCACAACGATACATTCTTTCATCCGAAACAAACGCCAAAACACAAGAAACAAAGCCACAAATGCGTTCGAAGTCGCAAGCACAAAAGTTAGGCAAATCCATGCTATATCCCTCATTCCCATGGTGGCAGAACGAACGCAGTGCCAGAGCTTCCTCTCGTAAATATTGCAGTAAGCTCTGTGCTTGCATGCTTGTTCCTTAAAACTGGCTCCCACCGACTACAAGAAATTTGACGAAGAAGCCGGCCGTAAATGTCAATGAAAACTTTAAGAAAAGGCAAAAAAAAGAGAGAGAGATAGAGAGAAAAGAGTAATTTTCCCGCAGTTCGCTTAGGCGGCAGCTTCTTTCACCGCGTCGAGGTAGGGCATTTATTTTCGTTTTGCATCAAAATATTGAATTTTCTATATTGGGTATTATGCTATCCCGTCGAAATAGTTTTTATGTAATAAATTTATAAAAATTATCGAAATATTGTAAAACATTAAATTATTGATCAAATATTTCAGTCACTAATTATCCTGGATTTAAAAGAGCCGGGACAGTTTTCTTCATTTTTGGGGGGCTATCATTATCATCCACACCACGAAAAAACCATGCATTCGCTTACATTGGATAGAAATAATATGGGCTTCAAATGGTGAAGGCGAAAGCCTAACCTGCCTCATCAAACACGATAATTGACTCTCTGCGTCCCGCGGCGACGGCGTCAGCACGTGTGGTGAAAAACATCATCATCATCACGCGATGACGCCACCATAAGGCGTCCCCATGACATCGCAGATATCAACAATTTGTGACGTCATCTTGATGTAACAAACCCTGGCGTTATGTCAAATGATGACGTCATCCAATGACACCATCGCTTGGTCAAAGCGGGGCCTATCACGGAGGAACTGCAGAACCAAGATGGGGCGTAGAAAGCTTGCAATGCACCCTATTCTGGAGGCAGTGCAAAGCAATGTTAGGTGCACAAAGCTTTCGGGAGGGGAGAGGAGGAGGATCGATACGTCAACTGAGAAGAAAATGAAAAATACGATGGCTTTCACCATAGAGTTTCCTATAACTACACCAGAGGAAACTCTGGCTCTAATGTCTATAGGAGTAGCAACGCACGGCGCTTCAGCCAGCATGGGAATGATGGGTAGTACAGAAATTTGCCTAGTCTTGCCTAGTCTTCGTTCTTTTGGCTCCGTGTGGCCTGAATCCGCTTTGCCTCAATACGAAGTTCAGCAAAGGTTTAGTAGTTACGCTTCACCACCTTGACCGTTTTAGGCTCACGAATTGAAAGCGGCTCACGAAGTTCACAATGGTCTATTCTTTTATCCAAAACAGAACCAAAACACAACAATAAACAAAGCCACAAATGCGTTCGAAGCCGCAAGTACGAAGACTAGGAAAATTTTTGTCCTACCCATCATTCCCATGGTGGCTGAAAGATCGCAGCATCAGAGTCCCCTCTAGTTAATTTTAGGAAACTCTATGGCTTTCACCTTCTAGTAGTCTTAGATGACTGCATTAAGGGACGCTGTGAGATTCTTTTTTAGTATTTAGCTCCTCTAGAGCACATCGTAGTCAACTTTACCAATAAACAACTACCACTCAGCAAAAAACACAGCATATCCACGGAGTGAATGATGATGAGTGGGCGAAGCTGCGGAGGTTCATCGGTAAACCGTGAATCTTCCGTGAATTCTGCCCGGTACATCATCAACGACGTGAGATCGGGCGCGTTTATACTAAATGGTCGATGAGAGTTATGGTGACTGAAGCAATCATGGTTACACCGTGAAATCTTCAGTGGTTTCGCCCAGCAGTAATCAAAGCGATAGTGTGTGTGAAATTTTATTCAAACTTCAACGACCGGTCGTCGTCCATGGTCCGCCAAGCAGCACGATCCGGCAAGCGCACTCGTACGGCGGTCCGCGCAATCGGAGAGCGGCTGCACCGCCAACGCCATCTAGCGTACCTTCACCCAACCGCCATATTGTACGCATGTCTATAGGACAGCGCCCTCTCGGAAACGAGACGAGAACTGGAGATGACGGCACCATATCCACGGAGTGAATGATGATGAGTGGGCGAAGCTTCGGAGGTGCGTCGGTAAACTGGTAATCTTCCGCAAATTCTGCGCAGTACATCATCTACGACGTGAGATCGGGCGCATTTCTACTAAAGGGTCGATGAGAGTCATGGCGACTCGCAGCTCACTTTAATTTTACATGTACGTTGTGACTTTTTTTATTGTTTAATCACGCACAGGAGACATCTCACACAGGCACTACCTTGGAGGTCGAAATCCAGTGCCTACTGGCTACTCAGAATGCATGGACAACCGAGGACCGCCGAGGTGATGCCGTAAGGAGCTTCGCCCCTAAATATATTGGACGGATGGATGGATTCTATGAGCGTCCCCTTTATAACGGGGCGGTGACACGTCTGCCACCAGGCTCGAAAAAAAACTTTCTTTTTTATGTTGGCCTAATGCCTTATCTACATGGATTAAATCTCTGCTATTATAGCAAAGAAAATTATAAATTCACGGTCCATCTCTCTGCCTCTTAAGGCAGAATGACCTTATTTTTTCCCCATTCTTCATTTCTGTCCTTTATCTCTACTTTTCTGCCACCAATACTCTAACCGTCTCTTACTTATTTCTATCGCGGACGTGTTCAGCTTTCCATTGTTGTCCCTAAAACCCAAGGCTTCATGTAGACTCGTGCCCACACGTATATCTGGGTGGATATCGCCGCATTCAATCAGTACATGTTCCATCGTTTCCTTAGTTCCCCTACAGCATGTACATTGTTCATCTTCGTTACAGAATCTCGCTTTATAGCTACGCGTTCTAAGGCAACCCGACCTTGCTTCGAACAGTAAAGCGCTTCCCCTTGAATTATCATAAAACCTCTCCCTCCTTATTTCGTTTCTTCCCTTTCGGTAGTCACTGAGAGCCGGCTTCTTTTCCATCGCTGTCATCCAATAAGACCTCTCCGCCTCTCTGACTTTTCGTTTAATGCTCCTTGTTGCCATGTCGCCCACGCTGCTAGCCGTATATTTACTGGTGAGCCTCCTAGTTCTTTTTCTCCACTGCGTGTCGACGCTTTTTCTATACAAATATCTGAAAACCTTCCCTGCCCATCTACTCTCCTTCATTTTCCTCAGCCTCTCTTCAAATCTAATTTTGCTCTGCGCTTCCCTCACTTCAAAACCTGTCCATCCCATATCACCCTTTACAACCTCATTACCCTTTACAGCCCCTTTACATTGGATGGATGGATGGATGCTATGAGCGTCCCCTTTATAACGGGGCGGTGACATGTCTGCCACCAGGCTCGAAAAAAACTTTCTTTTTATGTTGGCCTAATGCCTTATCTACATTGCTTAAATCTATGTTATTACAGCAAAGAAAAATATAAGTTCACGGTCCATATCTCTGCTTCTTAAGGCAGAATGACCTTATTTTTTCCCCATTCTTCATTTTTGTCCTTTATCTCTACTTTTATGCCACCAATACTCTAACCGTCTCTTACTTATCTCTATCGCGGACGTGTTCAGCTTTCCATTGATGTCCCTAAAACCCAAGGCTTCATGTAGACTCGTGCCCACACGTATATCTGGGTGGATATCGACACATTCAATCAGTACATGTTCCATCGTTTCCTTAGTTCCCCCCACAGCATGTACATTGTTCTTCTTCGTTACAGAATCTCGCTTTATAGCTACGCGTTCTAAGGCAACCCGACCTTGCCTCAAACAGTAAAGCGCTTCCCCTTGAATTATCATAAAACCTCTCCCTCCTTATTTCGTTTTTTCTTCCCTTTCGGTAGTCACTGAGAGCCGGCTTCTTTTCCATCGCTGTCATCCAATAAGTCCTCTCCGCCTCTCTGACTTTTCGCTTAATGCTCCTTGCTGCCATGTCGCCCACACTGCTAGCCGTATATTTACTGGTGAGCCTCCTAGTTCTTTTTCTCCACTGCGTGTCGACGCTTTTTCTATACAAATACCTGAAAACCTTCCCTGCCCATCTACTCTCCTTCATTTTCCTCAGCCTCTCTTCAAATCTAATTTTGCTCTGAGCTTCCCTCACTTCAAAACCTGTCCATCCCATATCACCCTTTACAGCCTCATTTGTCGTCTTCCCGTGAGCGCCCAACGCGAGGCGTCCCACAGTCCTTTGATTTACATCCATTCCTGATTGCACCTCTGACTTCATGCACACCACTGAGTTCCCAAATGTAAGCCCCGGAACCATCACACCCTTCCACAGCCCTCGAAGCACCTCGTACCTATTGTATCCCCATAACGCTCTGTGCTTCATGATTGCAGCATTCCTCTTTCCCTTTGTTACCGATGCTTTCTCTTGTACCTCCATATATCTATCCCCCCTCATTTACTCACACTCCGAGGTACTTGTACTCGCTTACCCTCGGTATTTCTTGGCCCTGTATTAAGACCACATGGTCTTCGTCATCATATAAAGGACCGCCATCTAGCGGACATTCCAAGAACGAAACGAGAGGTGGCGTGGAGGTGGCTACCTACTACATACATCGAGGACGCACGACCCACGGCTTAAGGAGCTTCGCCCCTAAAACCACTGCGATGTCACACTTTATGACTTAACAAGAAGCTGGTGCGACAACTTTAAGAAAGCGGCAGTGCCCTATGTTAGCCACCACTCCTCCCTGAAAACCTTATATGAATCACTGCGGCTGGTTCTTCACGGCTTTTAACGCGAAAGCGTTAAAGAGCTCGTTTCGCAGAAATTCCGTCGTCGGCGTCGGCGTCGTTGGTTGTCAGCGAAAAATCATCATCTTGTCCGTGACCGAAAAATCGAGAAAGATGCAAATAAAATAAATAATAAAAATTTTCGGGTCCGAGTGAGGATCGAACCAGATCGTCTGCGTGGCAAGCAGGTGTTCTACCACGCAGCCACGCTTCTGCTTGTGATTACATATAAAATAACTTCCTCTGCTTAGAAATGCAGTGACAATAACTTTCATGCTTTGCAAACACGCACGTCCTGTATACAGGCGTCAAAATACAACATCTAATATCGCAGTAATATTGCGTGGTACAATAGTGCATAGCCATCGGGCGTCAGAAGATGTGAATATAATAACGACATTGTGGTTCAAAGCCGTGTACCCATTACAAAAGGCACACACGTTACTGCGCATATTCCCTTAAGACCACGTAGTGGGTGCATAGCAACTTCGAAAACATTTCCCGCATTTACCGCGCATAATTGCTCGTAGTGTAAAGCATGCTACGCATTACATAGTGTGCACTAAGGGATTGAAGTACGGACTAGGGACAGGATATCGCTATCACGTTCAACTCTTAAAGGCGAAGCTTAAGGGTCCCCCAATTTTTTAGCATTCAGTGTAAAAATTGAGGTAAACGAGATTTCTATATAAACACTCGGTTGCAAGTGGAAATGTCATTGAAGTATCGCAACCAAGGCAAAACAGGGTGGATTCAGGCATAGATTAAATGCACGATATACGAATGCTTGAAGGCTTCCCACAAACAGCGTCAACTTCGAAAGCCAACGTGGGATCTGTAGTTCAAGTCGGGTTGCAAGAAAATAACAAAGCCACCGCTAAAGTACGCCAGACTTAAATCTACCGCTTCGACGAAAGCGGTCTCGAAGTCATCAAGGATTGGCAGGCGACATCTTTTGATGCGCACTTGACAACTGTTGGAGGATCTGCAGGAGCTGTGATCTTCCCAGCAAAGGCCGAAAGCATCCAGTTTCGAACGTCACACAAGACGACATCGACAGCCGCAGAGCTCGCGGCACTCCGCAGCGCACTCCGCAGGATCGACAGAGAAGTTCCACTAAAGTGCACTATTTTTACCGACTCGAAACCAGCTTTGCAGTGCCTTCGAACTGCTCTACGTCGTGGGCCTCAAGACCAATTGGTGCTGGAAATACGACAGCTATACCATCAGCTAATAGACAAGGGGCACGACGTAACTCTTCAATGGTTACCAGGTCACTGCGGCATCACTGGTAATGAGCATGCCGACGACGCAGCTAAGAATGCTCATGAAAATGGCGAGATGGAACCTATTCCACTATCAAGAAGCGACGCAGCAGCAAAGATTAACATGCTCGCGCATGATGTCGCAAGGTCTATGTGGAACACGCCCGGTTTTCTCCACACCCGTCTTCACAGCCTGGATCCATGTCTACGACTTGAAATTCCATCTGGCCGACCCCGACGTGAGACGACCGTTCTCTGCCGCATGTGGCTTGGGGTGTCGTTTACGAACACCTTTGCTTGCCGCATCGGATGGGCAGACAGTGCTGCATGTGAACATTGCGGCACTGATGAAACCATTGCACATGTTTTATGTCAGTGCCCTCACTACAGCTCTCAGAGACAGTCCCTCGCAGCAGTGTTTGCGTGACTCGACGACGAGCCTCTTTCTGAGAAGTCGATATTGAAATGCCGGGGAGATCGAGCTTCCCGCCTGAAAGCGACGAAGGCGCTGTTGAAGTTCCTGCGAGCGACCCGTCTCGTTGAACGCTTGTGACACTCCCGTGTTTGTGTGTGTGTGTGTTTCTACTTCCCTCCCTCTCTCATTCCTCTCTTCCTTACTTTTCTGTCTCCCCTTACCCCTTCCCCAGTGCAGGGTAGCCAACCAGATACTTGATTTCCGGTTAACCTCCCTGCCTTTCCGCATCCCATCTCTCTCTCTCTCTGATTGAGCTGAAAAAATGATAGAGTGCACAAGCAAATGTCGTCACGCGAGCAGTGCCAGTCTTGTGCTATATCAGCATCCTGCTCGAAAACCAACGTCCAGCTCCATTAACGACGACTGTGGTAGTCAAAAGCAGCAAATCACTCAGGACGGGGAAACTACAGAGGAATATTGGTACGGGGACAGACCTCCTCTAAACCAGCGTGGTTAAAGAACAACACTATTAGAAGAGCCGAAGTTCTGAGCAAAGAAAGATCACCAAAGTGTACAGAGCTACTAAAGTAAAATTGAAGACAAAAAAAAAGCATAGAGGTCGAAAATGCTACAAGAGTAGTAGTTTAAGGGAGTTGGTGCACCATGAAGTTCTGAGTACTTAGTGCAACTCAAACAAAGTAAATGTAAACGAAGGAAGGGATAGACGGGAGGACAAGACGACAGCCTAGTGCTGGCGCCTTGTCCTCCCTTCTGCTCCTGCTTTTCTTCCCTTTACTCTGTTTGAGTTGCGCTAAACAATCAGGACGTCGAAAATGTTAGTTTAGTCCCACGTGCACTTCTCTCCCTTTTGCTGATGTATCTGGAACATCTATAACTTACACAGCCCTGAAGAGTGCATGACAGTTTGGCGGTTTCTTCACGATATTTTTTTTTTAATTTCTATGCACTCGCGCCAATAAATAAGCACTAAAACCTAAGAAAAGGAACAGGGGCATATTTATAATTCTCTTTAATTGAAATTTAGGCATGTTAAGCTGAATGCTAACGAAAATGCACGAGCATGCAACTTGCCGCAGGTAAGAGTATGAGTCCTAAAGACCGCGTTTACGCATGTGAATTTTTTAAGAAAAACGCTACCGCAGCACCACCTTTTGATTATTAAGCATCCACGTACAGAATTAGCCTTGGGATTATTAGCCAGTGTCTCGTACAGCTATGGCTGTCACAGGTGTCGAGCAGAACATGAACTTGGATGTAACCAAGTGGACAATAGAGGTCCCGTTTTGCACCACGACATCACGGCTCCAAAACTTGAGGTGTATCCGATCTCTATATCATCGGTATCACGATACAGCGAGAATATGTAGCGCTATTTCGAAATGTGTGAAGCAGGCACAAAACATGTACTTTACCGCTGACGATGCAGGACGACCTTCTTAAAGCGGAGCATCGTGAAACTTGGGGCGCGCAATAAAGAAACGGAGAAAGAAAGTGATGACTGGACGATGCGATGGTGTAAGCGCACAGTCCCGTCGTCGCTTTCTATGTCCGTGTCTTTTTTGTGCGCCACAAGTTTTACTATGTATCACCACCACCAACAAGCCCATTCTTACATACTGTCAAGCGGAACGTTTAAAAAAATTGATTAAATGCACAAACGCACGGTTAGTTATTGACGTATTTGAGCGCGCGTGAGACAGCATACTCTAGATTACCGGTTAACGCATCCGCGGCATTGAGCGGACAAGCGCATACATTGGAGCGAACGGTCCCTCTCGTCGACCCTAAGTACTTTCTAACGACCCGCTCTCCAGACCCACCAGACATGTACTGCTTGTGGTAAAGGCCGATAAAGCCGCGTCTCATTTGAGTAGAGTGGGACGTAGTCGTTAGCATAATCGCCGGCAAAGGCGCAGAGCCGCCTAATATTCCTGTACTTTGCGCTTCCACTAATCGATTTACATGTAATTACACTCTAGTTCATTGATATCCGTAAGATTACTTTCGCTAATATAGATGCTAGCTGTACTCAGCATGAGCGAACCACTGGATCAATAGTGACCAGTAGCAATTTCAGTTTACGAGAAGGCATGGCAGCCGAGAGAGTAGGTTGAAACGAAAATTAAAATCAGAGACGAATATCGCAGTTGTTCCTTTCCTCGCAAAAGCCACTTGTAAACAAAGGTTTTTGTTTGCACAGGATCGTTCTTACAATTTTTCTGAGCCGCAAGACGCGGTCTTGCAAAAACCGCCACGAAAGTCCGCTTCATCTGCACGAAACACTGTCAGGGTCGACGAAACCAAGATGCAGATCTACATCGACACCGATACATAAAAAGGAATTCGTAATGATCAATGCCGCAGGCGTTGTCGAGTCTAACATCGTCGATGATGGCCTCGGGCACACACAATAATATGTGCAATTCCAGTTAGGCGTCGTGCATATTTTGAGAATTTTCCGCACGCATATTTCATTCGACTGATGCCTCCGTATCGCGCTGTCAGCGCTATAGCTTTGCCTTACGGCTATGCTATCTGCTCCGGTCTCTACAGGTAAGTATAGCACGTTGTATTTATTTATTGTTTTCTCTTATATATACACTTAAAGAATAACTTAACAGATTTAAATGTAACTAAATTGTCGATATAACATAGCATTCACTTATTACAAGTTAATATTCATAGAACCCCATCTGTTATGAACATCATCATAGCAAATTGTGTTTACCCGCTATTTCAATATAGTGATGCATCAAGCCGCAGTCGCTGGATTGAAGGTTCAAGAAAATTGATTTTTTTTCACGTGATTAAAATGATTTTTGTACTGCCGCGTTAGTCAAACATTCTTCCGGCGATTCGCGTGCAAGCAAAAAAAAAAAAGAAGCCTTTGACGACTAAACCTTGCTTGAAATGTGTAATTTCCATTGAACGATGTTTCAGTATAACAAAGTAAATTTCCGATTTCACGGACATTGTTATGTCGAGTTTTAACTTTAGTACATGTGTTAGCGCAGACGGTCAAAGTAAACGCAAACGCTATCAGCGAAAATTGCCTTACGAAATCATTCGACCTAAAAATGGCAGTGCTGCTGTGAACTGCCATCGTCAGTGCCTGCGGGCCAATTCATATGTATAGTAGCAGTACGATGTTGAACGTACAAACTCGAGAAAACAAAACTGCCCTAAAGTCCTGAAAAACAACGGATAGAATTCCGAGTTAAAAAGCTGTAGAGAAGAGAAGCGAAATAATAATAGAGAAGCGAAATGGGTAGCGAAGTTGTTAGCTTGTGCCAGGTGTGCTTGACAACCTTACATACACGCAGCTCCGGTAAATTTCGATTGAACGCGAGGAATCAAAAGAAGGCTGTACCGTTCAATTTTTGTTCCGCGTACTCGGGCGTATGCCCTAGGCAGATTCATTTTACCATTCGCTCTTCGTTCTCGACTTCCAGTCCGTAGGTGGCAGTAACAACGACCTGTTCTGCGTATACGCGGTAAGAGTGATGGGCCCTTCTATTTTTTTTTGTTTTGTTTTTTTTTGTTTCTTTGCGAGCTCGCACAATGCCGCGACACAACTGAACGTCGTGTCCGACTTAGTTGCGAGCGCTTTGTCGTGACTTACGCACTGCTGCCGCAAATGAAAACGCCAGCTGGCACTTCAGAAAACACGCTCGGAAAGCTCAGTTTCTCGAAATGACCCTTCGTTGCCACACTTGAGCGATACAAGTACGTGCTGTGTAACAGAGCTTCGCTTTGACCGTGGTCATTCGCAACAGTCACGAAAGACACAAAATTAAGAAAACGATTTTAAAAGCCTGTTTAACGCGGTTTTCCTCGGGTCATTCGACATCATTTGTGTCAAACTTATGTTATTAAGTTTCACTTAATAATTTCTGCTGTTTAACGTCCCATAACCACCATATGATTATGTCGCAGGCCGTAGGGGTGAGCTCTAGAAATATCTACCATCCGGTGCTCTTTAACGTGCGCTGACATTGCGCAGTACACGGGCCTCTAACATTTCTCGTTCATCAAAACGCGACCGCCGCAGCCAACATAGAATCTTCGTCTTTCTTATCAGTAGCCGAGCACCGCAACCACCCTACCACCGGGGCGGACAGGTATCGCAAGTAAAAACGACCATTAGGCAATCTCAAGGAAACTGCACTGTAAAGATAATTTTCTGCTTTTAAGTTGGATTTCTATATTATAAGTTTTTATCGAACAAGCGATGTAGTGCAGCAGACTTGTATGCTCATAATTTAGTTCCAACGGAGACGGTCGAATCCTAGTTATGTGGGCTAGGAGAGCGCGTCCTTTCTGACCTAGGAGTAAGCTAATTTGAAATACGTGGCGAAAGGTTACTACTGAGAAGAGACAAGAATAGACAAAAAGAACGTTCTTGTCTCTCGTCAGTAGTAACCTTGCGCCACGTATTTCAAATAACGATGCACCAACTGGCCCAACATAACGTACTGAATAAGCTAATAGGTATCCTAGCTTCGGAGGTGTAATCGTCGCTCGTTTTGTCATACCTGACAAGCAAGGGCAAGGCAGCTGTGGAACGAAGCATACCATGCCAGTGTGGTCTTGCTGCTCGCGGCTTCTTTATTACCGGAATTCGACCCAACACTTCTTATCGTCCCCTTGGAAACCACATTGTATCGTCTCTACAGCAACCCTTGGACTTCGACGTTTCCGTAGCAACGGCCACAATTAGGTGTTACGCGGGCTCTCACTGCTTGGACATTGCCGCTTTTTTCGACATTTCTTTCAACCACACAAGTCGCAGTTCCACTTTATGATGTGTTTCGCATTTCCCAGGGTGCAAGTGTGCGTGATTATAGGAGTTAATGAAGGATTCCTAACACCATTCATTCCTAACATCTGTTGCGATTTATAGCCAACTTACTTGCAAGGAATACACAAAAGACGAAAACATGCCTCGCCAGAGCAGCAAACAAATGACTTTTGCAAGGAACAGCTCCAGACCAGGTTTTCTGGTTCACAATCATGCCCATTTTTGCGACCTTCCTTGTGCTGGCAGCTAAAATGCTTCAGCAACATTCATTTATTATTATTATTATTATTATTATTATTATTATTATTATTATTATTATTACTGTTGTTATTGTTGTTATTGTTGTTGTTCATGGTGTATGGTACAGTCGCGCTCAGTATGAGTTGCAACAAGCTGGTTGTGGTTAAAGTGACCCCAAGCCTGCACAACGACACCCACAAACATTAAATTGATTCAGAAAGTACTGCTAATTGAGAGAGTCTAATTCACCAATTTTTTTTCTATTTAGGTGCCACTTTGCAGGGTTGGCGCCATTTTGAGTGCAGACAGCGTGTTGCAACTCATATTGAGTGCCACTGTACATTCGTGTTATAATTAACTGCCTTGAACAGCACAGTCGCATGAATTTTCAAATCGAATTCCGCGTATAACGAGAGAGCATAGCCTTTTTCATTTACCAGCCTTCTTATGCCTACACTCAGACGTCCACAGAAGATAGCCTTGATAACATTTGGTTTTATTTTTTTAATTATTGATATCTACGCTTTCCATAACAGGCAGTCGCATAGTTTCTTTTTTTAACACGAAAGTGTTTTATGCCGGGGTCCACCAAGATTTCAGTGACGTATTTCCGTCACGGAAATGACGTCGAGAAAATACACATGATCAGAAGACAAAGAAAAAAGTTCCGTCAAGGGAGTCGAACCTATGACCTCTTGGCCCGCGGCAAGCGATGCTGGGCACGCAATCCACTGCGCCACGGTCACATACTCTGTAGGCTATACAAACACGTCTTTTATATCTACCACTGTCCTCTCACAGTGCTCTTGCTTAAGCGAAGTAATGCATTATGCCCTTGCAATCCACGACTCGTTCCTTCAAAGCGTCGTTTCTACGCGTCTATCCCATTCAGCACGTTTCGAATAGGAACACTGCAACTTTTTCGACGCATTAACACATTGCCAGGTGGCGACGTTACCCCAGCGTCGGCCTCGCTCATAGCATCTATCCATACCGAAAAAAGCTCTCCGACGTGCGAGTGCTTCGAGTGGCCGTAACTCGGCGTTCCAAACTTACGCTCGCCCAGTGAAAAATGGCAGCCGGCCAACGGGGAAGACGCGACGCGCGTTGCGTTTCCCTCTGGTCGGGCAGTGATGTTCAATAACTCTAACATGCCACGAGTAGGCGACCTTAGCCCAATTTCGGCGTCCACTTAGTGACGCTCTTCTGGGTGTCACACCGCTTTCTCTGATTCTTCTCTCCCCGTACAGCTACCACAAGCATCTATGGGTTTGTTTAATCATTGATCGTGGACGTTAGTCATCGGGATACAGATGACACCAACAGAGATTGCGCAAGCTCTCTTATATCAATGTACAGAAAATATTCACCTACTTTTGTAAGGACACGTTTGACTGTCGTGTTATGCCGATTCCTATGACGGAGGGATCAACCATGTTTTTTTTTCTTTTTTCGAGGTTTGCGATGTTTTAAAGTATCATATTTTGTACAGATGCTCTACACTTGGTTCTTGCTTCTGCTTCCCCTGTGCTTTGTTGCAAGGGAACTGTCTTTCTCATTACTGTCCCTTTTTATCTCGTCTGTTCTGAAAGTATATATTTTGCCCTGATGCGTTCATTTTCACATTATCCATATTCTTTGTTCTTCTTTTCTCCTGCGGTCTGTTTTTATTTTATTATTTATTAATATTGCTAGTGCACTCTGGCCCCAAGACCACAGTTTTTCCTTGGCACCTTTAATAAGTAAATGATTGATTGGATGACAGATAATAATTAATCGATTAATTAATTCAATGTGATTAGATATGCATGCATACATAAGGACGCCAAAACAGAAAATCGGGCGCAGACTGGCTGACCACTGCCACGGAGCCGCGGGCAGAATTACACCAGGTTACTGTACAATAAAGACACACCACACTGCACTTCAGTAGTTCGAGATCGACCAAGCGAGTCTCCCAAAATGACAAACACGGGAGAGCAGACAGAGAGGCAATGGCTTTATTGCAGAAATCGTGTTCCTGATTGCGCATACACTTTCCGATGCGGACATTTAAGTTCCGTTTATCATTCGTGCTTTCTGCTGGACCACTTGAACGAACAATATGCACTCCTCAGTCTAAATTTAACGGGAACATACTCTTGGTTTCCCTATCCGCAATCATTTTGACAGGAACATTCGACTTGCACGCGTGTACATGAAAGCCCACTCTCTAAATTTCGCCGGTTCATAGTGTTTCTTTTTTTTTCTACTTGCAATCTTCTTTCGCCGGAACAATTAACTGCCACGTGTGCACATGGAAGTCCGCACTCGCAAACAAAACGCGTTATGAAAGGAATAGCACTTTGTGACGTTGACGCAAAATGCTGCAATCTCTCTTCAAGCTTCATTTCTACTGTCATGCTCCCTTCTTTTGCTACTTCTACGCAACTTGTCCGTTACACGACTAACCACCGCCTTTCGCAAAACACGCCTTAATGTCTGCGACTTTCCAGATTATTTCAGAATCTGCTGATAGGCTCGAGCGTGCAAACGTGAAGAGTTGAGTTTATTCTGGAACTAACGCGGCCACCCGCGATAATGCTGGGATGTTCGATGTCGCATATATAAATGCCGACGCGCCTTACCGCAGATAAGATTATCGACGGCCGATGCTCTGTTCCTCGCTATTAGTTTACAGTGTGTATTGCTTGTAGTTTTAACTTTTCATTTCCCGGGAACGAGTTCGCTCAAATAAAGAATTTTGTCCTGAACACGCTGACTGCTGCCTTAGTCAACGTCATGACCACGTGACAATACGAAAAGGAAACAAACAAATCTGGGAAAAGTATGTCTTTCTCGAAAGCCCGCCCACTACACCCGCAGTATGCAATGAAATGAGCTTACACCGATCCGAGTGACTGCCGCTCTGTTATTACCCTACAGGCACTCTCATTCCCCCCTTGCCTACTGCTCTCAGAGACAAGGGCCTATTATCTCTAGAAGACAAGATCACGGCAGGGAAGCCCTTATATTGCGCATCGGTACAGCGTTCCCCGCTGCTGGTACAGTTCGGTTTCTTCCCATTGTGACCATACAATAGGCGGAGTCGTGGAAGCTCCTTTTGGCGCGAGAGAGCGGATCTCGGCTCTCAGCGGGACGCAGTCGCATTGTTCACGCTTTAGTCTGCCTTGTCTGGGCTCTCGATATCCCTTTCCTGAATAAGCTTTGTTCGGAGCAAAGAGATTGGTCTCCGATACTTTCGAGTTCTGAAGCATTCCAGCCTGCTCGCCATTCTGTGTTGGGACAATGACGATTGAAAAGGGAATGAAACTGTCAACGCCAGAAAGCCACTCTACCATTCGCTTTTGATTTTTTGCTATTTTGACGTTCTGACGTTGGCCGATTCTGCTTAGCGATAAGCTCATTTCAGAACTTTGAATGATGTATCCCGCAATCCATATTGAATGAAAACATTGTGAACTATACAAAGAAGGTGAAGAAAAAAAGAACTTTATGATGATTTCTAAGGTTCGTTAAAGCATACCTTGGCGCCATTCTATACCACCGACTGCTCGTATTCACAGAAAATTCAATATAGTGAATGCCGCGAAAGGTGAGACATAAGGCTTTGCTCGTACAAGCTTCACACTGAAGGGATAAAAAATTGCAGAATCACAAAGTTCAGCCACATAAGAAAAGTAGTTGTCAAAAAAGGAAGTGACGCTGGCTTGGAAAACGTCGACACATAACGCTGCGCATAGGTACAAAGTGCAGTCGCAAAGCAACACTCAAGTTGACAAACATTCCTATCATATGTACACCGGAAGATAAGTATTTAGCATGAGCAATTACTAACCAACCTGCTGCTTCAGATAGCGGACGCCGATTATGAAGCTGAATGCACATGCCAATCACGCAGCATATGAGCTTTCACTGAAAAGAGGATGCATCCAGAATATAAACTACAAATTTTATGTGTTCACGTTGTGTCGGTGCTGCTGCGACGTTTACTGCCTTCAAGAACAAGGCAGAAGATACATTAGAGCCGGCTATCGAAACAGAAGTTTCGGGAATTGAAGCGATATCCATTTCTATACTCAGCACATCTAAACATTCGTAATAGCCCAACCCAACTTTGTTCCTGTGCACACACACACACGCACAGACACACACACACACACACACACACACACACACACACACACACACACACACACACACACACACACACACACACACACACACACACACACACACACACACACACACACACACACACACACACACACACACACACGCACGCACACACACACACACACACACACACACACACACACACGCACACACACACACACGACATAATTTACCCACGTGATACTTTTTCTAAGTTATGACACATCCACTACGTGTTCGTAGGGGAATACGCGCAGTAATGTGTGTGCCTTTTGTCATGGGAGGCCGGCTTTAAACTGCCAACTCATTATGCAATTCACAGGGTGTGACGAACTTGGGCGCGACGCGCGATGGCAACGTACGCTTGCACCACGTTTTACTGCGATATTACATCTCGTATTGCGACGCCTGTATACAGGACGCGTATATGTTCGCCATGGTGGTGTAGCCATTACGGTGCTTGGCTGCTGACCCGGAGGTCGTGGTTTCGATCCCAGCCGCGCCAGCCGCTTTTCTATGGAGTTGAAAGGGCAGAGGAGACCCGTGCACTGTATGATGTCCGTGCACGTTAAAAAACACCAGGTGTTCGA
Source organism: Rhipicephalus appendiculatus (assembly GCA_030522465.1). Taxonomy (NCBI): domain Eukaryota; kingdom Metazoa; phylum Arthropoda; class Arachnida; order Ixodida; family Ixodidae; genus Rhipicephalus; species Rhipicephalus appendiculatus. Next base: position 44,856 of record JALIZH010011207.1, read on the forward strand.
AATTTCCGGAAACCTCCACTGCGGAATCCCTCATAATCATAGCGTGGTTCTGGGACGTATAACCCCAGAAAAAAAAACAATAAACAAAAACAGGACGCGTGTGTTTGGGACGCATGAAATTTACTTTCAGTGCAATTCTAAGCATTGACGTCGCTTTTTGATTGAACACCTGCTCGCGACGCCATACGCTTGGGTTCACATCATTTTTTATTATTATCATTTGCATCCACGGCAATTTTTCGGTTAGGGAAAATCATAATTTTTCGCTCACAACCAACGACGCTGACGCCGACACCGGAATTTCTACAACAAGGGCCTTTTAATGCTATCGCGTTCATAGCGGTTCGGACTGCTCGCCTTTTAACCACTGTTGCGAGGACACGTGCCGAATAGATTTGAATTATAAATTCAACATCCTGAAACTAGAACTCTTCATCCAGTCAGCAGGACTCCGCGAGCAGTCTAGATCAGTTCAACGTCGCATTTATAATAGGCAACACAAACTGTATAACTTGGCAACTAAAAGCACGGCTGAGAAGTAATCCAGAGTGCCTGGTTTATCATTCCAATATGAATAGGGTTTGCGTGAGTCTCGGTATACGTTATTGTGGTTGGGGCATAGAGAATACGAGTATATATCTGCCACTAGAAAATGTAGATGAGAACGCCATTGTCATCACGAAGCCCACGCCCGAACATACCCAAGGCCAGGATTATTGTGTCGCCGGTGCCGAGCCACGACTCTGCCTTAGAGCGACAACCCAGTTTTGGCAAGCGTGAATTGAAATGCGCTGACGGTCATATGGACACGCGTTCATATTCACAGCGGGATTAGGGAGCACCGTTAAAGCAGGAAAAAAAAAAGAAGGCACAGAGTTGGTAGTGGGATTGTAGCTAGATGTGTAGTAGAGTTTGATCTGCAAGGAATTATGATGCAATGAAAGTTAACGGTCCCGCTTTAGTGAGATTCGGATGATCTCACCGTTATAGCATTCACCAGGCTACTATCTGTGGGACATGCGTCATGTTGATGTGTGAATGTCCCCCCGACGAGTTATTCGCAGCAGACGAAACAAACAATGAAAGAAACGAGAACAAATAAAGGAGGAATGAGACATAGTGCTGTGTTTATCGGAACTGTAGAGTTAATCAGGAATAGTTAAATACAAGTGGATGAATACACAAGAAGCCCTTATGTGAACGAGCCAGGGCCTTGAGCATTACGCGGGAGAAGTGCTCGGCCATCAGGTTATATCGCACCAGTTTCCCGCCCCTAAGTTTTGTCAACGTAATAATTGCGCATGCGCACTAGAAATATAACCCTATAATTGTGGTACCCAGGATCACTCATGAATGCGGCGGTGGACGTGGAGCATGAGAGAATGCTAAGGAACACGAAGATAACATGTACGCTGAGATGAATGGAACAGCGCTGCCTCCCATCACACTGCCTTTGATCCCGGAGGCCATGCAAAACCATGTTGTGCTGAAAGCTTTCGGAAAGGGGGGTGGGGATGATGGTCAATACATCGAATGAGAAGAAAATAACAACGTCATATCCGTGACGGAAATACGTCAGTGAAGTATTGGTGGACCCCGGCATAAAACACTTTCATGTTAAAAGAACATGGCTTTCACCTTCCAGTCGTCTGATGCGACTGCATACCGCACATGTCACGCACCATACGTCAACATAGGAGCAGGCAACTAGCGACTGAAGGCCGCAGTATAGATGGTGCGGATTAGGTTAATGATAAATCAGCGTCCACGTTTTAATGAAGATACGGATGTAGACAACCGCTGTAGCAGCAAAATGTTTTATAGTCCACATTCAACACATTATTATTTGACCGCGTATAATAAACATAACTGATATTTCACGCATGCTGTCTCTGGGTTTATCGTCTGGTACATTCCACGATTTTATCAGTCTTAAGCGTCTTCGGATCCACTCATTCTCCCCATTCTTTTCAGTCATTGTTGAATCTGTGAATTGTAGAGTGTATCCCTGAGAAGAGAAGAAATAGTAGACAAGGAAAGGCAGTGAGATGAAGCAGTTTAAGACAACCGTTGTACTACCCTATGCACATGGGAACAGGATGGGGAGATTGAATGACGGAAAGGAAAATATCGGGGAGATATTTTGTATATATTCAGTAAAAGCTCGTTAAGTGGACCCTCGTTGATTCGGAAAATCGGATAGTTCGGACGTGTTACGCGGTCCCGCCCGCCTATGCATTGTTTTATGGCATCAAACTTGCATTAATTTAGTCATAATTAGCCGCATCCTGATTAATTATGATGATCCTCGGAGCGTGTTCAGTGCGAATCGCGCAAGTGTGCGACGCAAACGAGCGGCAACGGCGTTTGCAGACACGCGAAAGGAGGCGGCGCTGCCCACATCGCTAGCTCCATTCATGAGTTAGCGACCACGGCTTTGTCCACGTGCGGATCCCGGACTCTGCTGCTTCGTTTTAGCTCGATGCAATGCGCGCGCAGTGTCACAAAACTCGAACATGGCGGAAGATGTTGCAGAGCTGTCAGCCATGGTTGGTACGCTGGCACAAAACTCGTTTGCCACATTTTGACGGACGGACTATCGGTTTCCAGCGATTTTAGCTGCGAATAGCTATCGTCACAAACTAGTGGCGGTGGTGGTGTTGGTAGGGAATAAGGGATGTGGGCCGAGCACGTTTCAGACTAATTAAACACGGCAGTCTGGGGCCGTATATAGTAGCATTGAGAGCGAAGTCGCAGGATGACGAAAAGTGCGGCTTTTACACTGTTGTTATCTAAAATAAGTACAGGATTTACGTATTCACCAAGAAAGTGAACGTGTATTGACGCAACAGACATTTGCTTATTGTTTTTTTTATACTTTCGATAATTCGGCATACGGTTAACTCAGACATTTTTTTTTTCGGTCACGTGAAACTTGATTTAAGGAGCTCTTGGTGTATACGGCGCTAATGCCTCTATGATTTTTATTGCTGAACTACGCTCGAACAAATATTTCGACAATAAGTTGTGGAAAGAAGCGTACAAAAACTGCAAAATAAATAAAACCCCATTTGCCCGTTTGGTGAAGTTAATTACAGGCGACAACGTCATGTTATATTTCAGTGCTTAGGATATCAAAGCACTACGTCAGAGATGGCAAAATTTTAGCTAGAATGCAATTAAAAATTGTCCTAAGAATCGTAATCGACTATGGTCTTCATATGGGAGAGCTTTGAGCAGCTGTCCCTAAGTGCGACACATGAAGAGCAAAGGAAAGTTTATTGAACCTGTATACACAAACACTAGAAGCACTGCTACACTAAAACTTCCAAATGGCGTGAGTATAACTTATACAAACGCTAGACCCAATTTTACACAGACTTCAATAAAACACGGCGTGGTGTTAAGAAACTATGGAACAAGAAACATGTTACCTCTCAAGGCGCTGAAGAGAGAGAAAAAAAACAAAAAAGAAAGACAAAAAAGGGGGGGGGGGGGGGTCGCGTAGCATAGCGAGTCGGATGACTTGTTATTCCTCCTTAACCGTCAGTATGGCGCTGCTGGAAATTCCAGTTTTCCCCCACGTAATACGGAAAACCGAGTGTGCCAGCGCCTTAAAAAGGCATCAACACCACTTACGTACATCCAACTAGGTATCCAAAAACAATTTGATAAATTTGGTGTAAGGCCGGGAATGCTGCTCGCTGTGGTTGTTGACGAGCTTCTGCCCGGCATCGACGTCTCCAGAACAACACGTACATTGTGACTGAGAGTACCAATTGGGCAACCATGCATTTTTCCTCTGCAACAGGGATGTAGCCCTAACTCCAAAGGTGCGCCAAACAAGGTGCCATACACCCTTAGTAGCAACGCATTCAAATAACGCATGCTTAGTGGTCTAGGATTCTCCACAAATCGCTCACTTATCATTTGGCCCCACGTGCCACTTTGCGAGGCGTTGACGTGTTGGTAGCACGCTCCATCTTCTCAGCCAGTCAAATTCGCGAACCACTTTAGGAACTTCGTTCTTTTTCCAGGTCTTCCATCGGCTTGGGTTCGTTTTTTCTTTTATCTTCATCTTCTAGTGTCTTTTCCATCTGCAAGTAGCATAAATCTATTGGCGCTAGTTCTTCAAACCCTTCTTCCTCCGTTTTCTTATCTACTGCTCGGTTAAAGTCACACGCAGTCTTGTAAAACTCCAGTGGTATCTCAGTTTGCGGTCCACTGTAACTCTCTGTCGTAACACAGGGAAGTTTATTGCATACTAGTAACATCAGTTCAGGTGAGTATAATTGCACTGGGTAACAAAATGACTTGAGCGGGACATACAAACAAGAGAACATAGGTACAATGTAACTGCGATGCTAACACAGATCACGAATCACTGAAAACAAGAAAAAAGGAACAGAAGAACTCACTAAGTTTGCACAGAATCACATATCATTTGGGAAGAAAAGCAACATTTGCACTCAGAACATGCCTTGGGCCGGCTCATATGATACGCGACTCATTTTTTCCCCCGTGCCAGTCGCTTTCAAAACGGCAGCAGAGGAAATTCAATATTCCCCTTCCTCACCCGGAAAAATCTTGTATGCCACCTTCTGAGGAAGGCTTCTTCACCGTGTGTTTCTATCTGTTCGGTCAGGTACCGAACCATGATCATCCTAATCTTCTGTAACGCTGGGTATGCAGCTCGTTGTGGTTGTCGGCGTGCTTCGGCTAAACAGCGCCGGCGCCACAATACAAACATCGTGAGAGAAAATACGAGTTGGACAAATAAACCCCTCTTGCGCTGACCGCGCGAAGAAGCAGAGACTCCGAATCGGCGCCACATGACGTGCCACACGCCTTTGGCCGCCACGCATTCAAACATCGTATGGCGGATCGTCTCTCTTTTGCCACAGTTTGGGCAGCGATCATTGGGAACTACGCCCCACTATGACAGTCTCTGGCGAGTGGGCAACGCGTCCCACCGCCGCAGCCAGTCGAATTCTCTAACCACTTCCGGCATGTGGTTGTTCCGCCACCATTTCCACTTGTTGGGCCTCCATCTCTGTACCTCCTCGTCGGTAATGGAGCGACCAATCACCATTCCGCTTATTAATAGCATCGTACATGGCATTCACGCTCATTGGAGCCAGAACAACGAACGTGCGACTGAACCTAAGTTATCTGCGGGCAGCGTGGTTTCCCTGGGCATCTCGCCTAGTTCTTTCACAATTTCCAATGATGATTTGAATTTTCCTAGCGTATAGTGACGTATTCTTGGAACATTTAATGCTTACTTCATATCCTTTACACAGCTACTTCACCTCGTTCGGGTGCTTCGCGGCTTTTCTGTGGGTCTGCCTCGTTACCACGCCTGACGTGTTGCACTCAGGTTTGCTTGTCTTTGTCATTTTAGATGTGAAGCATCTTATGGCGAATCTTAATCCGGTGGTGGTGGTGGTGGTGGTGGTGTGCCGCGTGACCACCCTTACTGCGCATGAGCAAACCCTTTAAAAAAATAAAAATAAAAAAACCTCCTCTCCCCTCTCTCTCCTCTAGGCATCCCTCCCCGCGGCAACCACACCCTCACTGCGCATGCGCCTCCCCTCCTCTCTCCCCTCATACGCTCCCCCCTCTCTCCTCTAGGCATCCCTGCCCGCGGCGTCCACACTCCCACTGCGCATGCGCGTCCCCCCCTCTCTCTCTCCTCTCCTACGCTCCCCCCTCTCTCGCCTCCGGACGCCGACGCAGGCAGCGTCTGCTAGCGTGTTTCTTGGTTCTCCTCTCTTCTACACATCTTTAATGCTCTCTCCCCCTTCCCCTACAGGCGCTGAGCCGTGCTCCCAACTCGGGCTGCAGAAATTGCGCCTTTTCCTTTCCTCACCCTCTCCTCCTCCTCCTCCTGTTTCTTGGTTGAAAAAACCGACTGCTCGCGCTGCGCAACCGTTCACTGGCCACCCCGTATATATGGCACTGGATCTTGACCTGCAAGGTGGTGCCGGTGGGAGATTTCTCCTGTGCATTGTTGAACAATAAAAATTCGCAGCGTGCGCGTTAACTAAAAGCGGACTGCGGGTCTCTGTGTCCAGTCGGAGTCTTCTGTCTCTCATTGCTCATTAGCAGCGATTGGCATGTTCCAGTAGGAAACACCGCTCCATCACAGCGTGCTTTGCGCCTCCCCAGTTTTCTCTCCTGCGCAACGCTGCGATGAGGGCCAGCGTCAACGCCGCCGCCAGTGTAAGCGTTAGCGCCCGCTGCTTCACATCTACACATGGTTCCCTTTAGCGAGAGATGGTGTAATTTTTTTCTTTCCTTTTTGTTCAAATTACTTTCTTGAGATTACTCGCGGAAAGTAATGCGTTACATTACTCATTACAGCAAGAAGTGATGCAATCACTCTAATTAAGTAACTTCATTACCATCACACGGCGAGTAATCGTATGCGTCACGTAAGAATATATTTGTAACTGGTTTTTGCTGGTCGCAAGACGTTCACGTCGTAGGCAAGAGGAAAGAATGGTTTGCCTCCTCGTCACCTCGAGCCAGCCGATTAATTTAGAGCTTATAGTCCGTCACGGTGGAAGAGTGGTTACGGGGCTCGCCTGTGGACCCGAAGGTTTCAGGTTCGGTCCCGCCGTGGCGGTCGTCTTTTGGTGGAGGCAAAAAGGTCGAGGCCCATGCACGGTGCGATGTCAAAGCACATTAAAGAACACCAGGTGGTCAAAATATCCGGTTCCCTCCATTACGGCGTCCCTCATAATCGTATCGTTGTTTTGGGACATAAAACCACGGATATAAATATTGACCTAGGGCTTATATATTAAGTTGAGAAGATGCGTATATACGCTTCAGCTATATTTAAAGTCCCCGCCGAAAAAAAAAAAAAAGATCAGAACAAGTTACACTTCCAGCCTACGGTCGCTTGTGCGAATCTTCTGCGTGACTGCATATCTATGTCTGTGCCTTCATCATGTAATCATAACTGTCATATCCCTGCAGAGATGAGATGAAGCCCTCGTTGAGAGGTCCGCGTTTGCCGCATTTTCTTTTCTACGTGATCTCCGTCCTTTCGTAACATAACGAGCGCAATTGAAAAGACATCAAGCCCCGCTCGCATACAAGGAACACAATGTTTTACGCTTGCAACACGAGGATCATTTAAAGCAGTGATTCTTTTTGTTTCGTTTTATTGTGAACGTTTTTCTTTTCTTTTTTTTTTTTCACAACACAGGCGCTCCCACAACGCAGTTTCTGTCTCGCAAACCTCAAGCGCACCAGGACATGGTATGTATGGTTCGTACCTTCTCCGCTTTTCGTCCTTTCCGCATTTCGCTCTTTCAGCGTCGCATCCAGAGGAAGGATAATGAACGGTGTCTTGTTATTACAGCGCTAAATAAAACCCCACGCAGCTATTTTCTAGCCGTTCGCGCGCTTCACACTACCGTGAGTTCCGAGGATTTACATATCAGAAACCGATAATTCGTTCTTTACGTAACAACACATGCACAAGGAGGCCGCTTATTTCCAGAATGCCGCTTTTCAGCGCAGCGTTAATTAAGTGCGGGCGTTTATTGTGACAAAAAAGTCCGCGTAGACTAACGGTCAAGTACGAGCTTTTTTTTTTTTTCCGAATGTAGTGTCAATGTTTTGGACTGGTTTTCGTTAAACGTATTCTTTTAACAAATGCATAAAAAAGAGGGAGCAGTTGTGGGAATTTAGCGGACAAAGCCGAGAGCAGTGCTGCATTTTTTTCTTTTTTATTGCCCCGTAATTTTATCCTGGAGGATCGCATTTCTGTGCACTGGGAAACGTTCCAGTTTCCTGGTCTCGCAATGACTTACGTTTGACACAAAACTAAGTGAACAAAGTGACATGATGAATAGTTTGAGAAAGACGAATATTTTAAAAAAAAAGTATGGCAGCTCCTTTATGGTGAGACCTGAGGAATCCGACGCTTTTGTAAAGGGGAGCACTCTACGAACGGGAATCGCTGGGTGCACGCACGGGCAGCCAGCCATTCCCGTTCGTAGAGGTTCTACTGCTCCCTTTATCACAGCGTCGGAGACGCCAATGTTTGGGGTAAGCATGTAGGGTTTTCCTGTACGAGTAGAACCTGGTTGGGGAGATTCGCAAACTCGGTATGCGGCATGTGCGCTACTTTTTGCTGCGCTTTATCGACTTACTGCTTGTTACGGCAGTTGAGATATGTGTCGTCTGCAGTGAGTTCCGTCAGGTTGTTTCCCCTATCAGATGTCGCGACAGTGCACCGGCGAAGTGTAGAGGGAGGGGCATTCGCTCACTCGGCAAGGCGGTGGCGCCCTCTCTGGCGTGGTCCCGTAGTGAGCCGCAGGTTTCTGACGCGTTCTATCGACTTTTAGTTCATTATTGCGATTATTTAATGGTTATGTCTGTTAATTATATTATTTTAGACCTTGTTCGTTCATGTTAGCCTGGTTTTGAGCCTTGCTAGTGTTGTTAGGGCCTCTCTTAAGCGTTTAAGGCCTCTCTTAAGCCACAGTTCGTCAATTGCATGATGTGTCGTAAAATAGATCATTTTAAAGGTAACAAGATAATTATTTACGATTAAGATGATTTCAACATTTGGGGACGTCCGCCACACGCGGAAGTTTACTCTTAAGATAATTTCTTTTTCTAGAAAAGATGTTTAAAATTTTGATAACGTGTAACTGGAAACACTTGGTGTACTGTAAAACAGGGGGGTACAGAATTGTTACCCAAAGATTGACAGGACAGTTTAATAAAACTTTCCAGTCACACTACACAACACTCGTCGTAACAATTAACCGGAAAGTCCAGGTATTCGCACTCGGCAAAAAAAAAGCTCGACAGAAAAAGTGGCGAAAATTCGAGAAGCAGCCACCGCTGTAATTAGGCAACGTAATCAAACACACAAAATGAAGCAAGCGAGGGCCGAGACGAAGTACGTTCCAAGTGCATCCTCTTCTTCGGTGCACGGGCTGAGCTACAGGGAAAGGATCTAATTAACGTGGCGCCCAGACGCTTGCAGAAACAAGACAGCAACAACAGCGCCATAACGAGAACAAGAGAAAGACAGGATGCACGCAGAACTTACGCTTCTCACCGGCGTCGAAAGCTTGTTGCACCTCTCGACAAAGCCCGACGTAGCAACTACTCTCCACGTGTTAGCACGCTCCGGTAAAAGAACACAAAATAGCTATACCTTTACGAGGCAGTCCCTTCTGCCTCGCTGATCCCGCTCGTAACGAAGAGGCCTTTGAACGCACCCCTATCCTTGAGCGTCAGAGTGCCTTTGCCGTCAGAGTGCGCTGTTAAGTGTTGGCTTGTTTCTGCTATGCACGAGTAGCTTGACTAATTACGGTACACCACCGGGGTTGAATTTATGCGATGTTGGCATTCGTACATGTTCTGCTGTTAGGGAGAAAGCTTTGTGTGAAAATTGAATTTTTAATAATTTTTTTTGTGAAGGCTTCGGATCCTTTTGGGCGGGCATTAAGATCAGTGTCGTCGGTAATATTTTTGTGACTAAGTTGGGTCCATCCTCCAATTCACACCATTGCCGAAATATAGGCAGCGAATAGATAGTTTTTACTTAACAGTCAGCATAGTATTGTGGGCCAACGGATCGTCATTACCGTACAGCAAACGTTCGCTGCGGAACTAGAGTTTCAGCCCACTCGGGATAGATTTTACGTGCTGAAGTTGTGACTGCGGCGTTCCCTAGCAAAAGATAATTTAGGAATCTTAGTTAGTCCGTAGACTTTTTCATGTTGACGTGTTAAGTGCTACAGAAAAAGTTTTATTGCGACGCGACTATGAATGGTAGCCACATATGAGGATCCAGAGCCCAACCAGGGGCATATGAAGCTAATATTGTATGTAGTAAATAGTTTCACGACAGTTTGTCTGGTCAGGTATCATGATGAGAAGGAATGCTTCATCCTCCTCCTTCTCAACTTGATAGAAGCCGCCGTGCAATTCACCACAGAATATGAGCGTGATGGCAGCCTTCTTTTCCTTGATGTCCAGGCGAGCCGTACCGGAACTAGCCTTTCCTTTGCTGCGCGCAGAAATAATAATATCTGGGGTTTTACGTCCCAAAACCACGATATGATTATGAGAGACGCCGTAGTGGAGGGCTCCGGAAATTTCGACCATCTGGTGTTCTTTAACGTGCACTGACATCGCACAGTACACGGGCCTCTACCATTTCGCCTCCACGAAAATGCGACCGCCGCGGCTGGGATCGAACCCGTGACCTTCTGGTCAGCAGCCGAGCACCTTAGCCACTGATCCATCGTGGCGGACTGCTGCCCGCAGGAAAGCGACGCTTACCGGACATTACCTCAATTTTTATTTCGTGCCGCCCAGCCTGTCACCAGCAATCTGTCGTTTCTTCTATTGAGACGTGGGCAACACGTATTTGCTCAAGTGACGACGAAATGAGCAAAGTACTTCAAAGAACACATCAAGAACTATTCACGAACGGGTACCGCAAGAAGCTGAAGATCGTATCCTCAATCCCAAGCCGTTTTAGGAAAAGTCATTTCGAAGATGCGCCGGCATGCCATATGTTCTGTAGTCAGCGAAGCTCTAAGCGAGTGGGCAAAAACAATAAAGCATCGAACGCCGTGGCCCAGCACGCCGATAATCACGGTCATTCCATAGATTGGGATAACGCCGCTTCAATAGCCAAAGAAAAGAGTTCGACCACAATACCTTATTCAGAATCTGTATTTATTCAGACGACTAAGGACACTATCAGCAGGACTGATGACAATCTACCGGCAAGCTACACACGTCAAATTTTATAATAAAAAGTGACTTGCGGTTCTTGTCTGCTTAGTGTGATCAAAAAACCCGTACGGGTCGCGAAACGTCTCTGTGTTTTCACCGTGACTTGGTCAGTGACCGCATCTTCATCTTGATACTGTATGGCCTGGCATGTTCTGCTTAACGACTAGTTTGAAGCATTTGCAGTGAGATAATCATTACCACATAGTAGTTTCAAAATTCAATCAACAAGAACATTGACAACACTGAAAAAAAAAAATTAAGACAGCTTCTTACTAGTGGTGCCAAGCCCGAGGAACAGCGGATATCGGCGGCGCCTTTCTTCTGTTTATTTTTCTCTTTCTTGCTTCCTCTCTTTCTCTTTCTTTCTGTTTTCTCTATCTGTTTTTCGCCTATTTTTTTTTTTACATTTCTTCCTATCTGTAATTCTATCTCTATATTTCTAGCTCTTTATATCTTTTTGCCTTTCTTCCGTTTTCCTCTCTCTTTCTCTTTCCCCCACTCTATTTCCCACTTCCTCTCTTTTTCTATCTCTTTTTTTTTTCCTTGTTCTCTCTCTTTATTTTATCTTCCTCTTTCTCATTTCATTCTCTCTTTTTTTTTTATCTCTGTTTCTCTTTCTGTCTTTGCTCCTTTCCTCTCTATTTCTCACTTTCTTTCTGTGAATACTTTACTCTCTCCACTCCTATCTCTCCTCCCCAGCCTCACATCTTTCATCTTCTCTTCTGTATCCAACCCATTTACTATACTATGCTGTGTAAGGTTATGTGATGCTTTGATAGCATGCCTGGATAGGGGATGGTCACATAAAATTTTAATTCGATTAACCATTAATCATTCGTCGATTTAGCCTGTGACCATAAAATTGATTCCGATGTGTTGTTTAAATCGATTAATAGAATAATCGACATTTCTGATTATTGGAGAGAATCGTGACATCTTTCATGGGTGCTTTAAAAAACTACATCGTACCGTTTGAGAGTTACTGTTTATGTTTGATCTCGACCCAAGTCTTCCTATTAGACGCGTTAGAGATCCCACGTGCGCATTTGTGCCTGCGTGCTAATTCGCACTTTCGCCCACCGGACACAGGGGGTCCGTAATCACGGATTATGGGATCTGTGGCTGTGACCCATGGACGATTCGGCAGCAGGTCATATTCACTCGAATCCTGCCCACTCGAGCGCACCGAAATCGGAGGCGCTTTCGGCGACCACACTGGTCGAAAAGTCGCATCGGAAACATGCAGCGTGGTCGAGGGTGAGCAAAGGGTTAAACGGAGAAGATGAGGAAGAGGAAGTAAATAAGACTCTCGCACTCGTATGGAGGGCATCTTTTCTCTGTTTGTCCGTTAGATATTGTGGAAGTCTTCGATAATACTATAATTGCGGACTGACGTGATCGCTTCTTGAGGTCACCGATGAGAGATTGCACAGCAACATACTGGCTTCAAACAGATTATCGTTACAGCCATCTGTGCGCAATAGACTGGCATGTCTTTTTGCCTCCCGGCTAAAATAAACGGCAACTGCGCCAGAGTATTCTAAAGGTTTCACCTAGCCATTGCCTTTACTCAGCGCTACAGGCACCAATTCAATCGAGCGCACCACCGGAACTGTAATTAAAATAATGACTGTTTCGGTTCAACTTCCAAAACGACGATATCATAATGAGGGACTCCGTAGTCGAGGGTTCTTTACACGTTGGCATCTTCTGACAACGTGTAAACTCTCTCCTTTGCTTAGAGGCAGGTTCAGATAAAATCACCTGACATGTCCCTTGGTACAATATTTTTTCGGTTTGCTGAAAGTAAGTATACATTTGAAAACTTCCTGAACAAGAGCGGGTTTTGTCTGCAGCTTTCTTAAACGGGCCCTGCAACACTTTTCTTAGTTATAATTGAATAGTTCCAGTATTAACGCATGATGCTCCACGAATCACACGCTGGAAAAATTTTGAAAAATCCTCTTATAATAGACCGTTTATAACATACCCGTTTATAATAGACCGTGACCGTTTATAATAGACCTCGACACACCGTGACGACATTAGACGCCGACATGTCGAGACCATATAGGGTGTCTCGCACCTAAAGAACCAACTTAGATGGTTTTTCCATGCATATTTAAGGGCATAACGATGTGCATGTTTTTTTCTTCATTTGCTTTCACTAATTTTTTAAAGCGTGACTGCCAGTTCTGACATCCACAGCGGCAAGAAGTGTGCAATAAATGCTAAAGTAAAAACATTTTATAAACTCTCCAGTGGTGAACAATTAACTAAAACAACTCAAACTGGTCAGATTTGACCAGCGTTAGATCTGTAACAGTGCTCCGAAGTCACAGTGCGGCCACACACAGGCGTCGTTGGCGACATGCCAACGCCGGTAGGGATAGGTTGGGTTGACCACCCCATGTCGTTAGACACTGTGGAGAGTACGGCACGCTGATGCAGGCTGTTGCACATCAAGATGAAATTAATGCCGCACGCAAAACCATTCAACAATCGCGACACTCATTAGGATGCAATCAATCCGGATCAAGGAAAATTACGGTCTGTTTATTCTCGTTGCAGTAGGAACCTTCAAAACTAATTGCAACAAGTTAACGAACTGCACATAGCGATTAATTTTGCCCATTGCTCAACACTACAATGCTCGCATTTATTGCAAGTTAATCCAAACGCTTGAAACTTGATGTACCACAAACGAGAAGCGACGGGAATCCAATAACGCAGCGCATCTGTTTTGCGGATTTCAGTTAGGAGGCTTACCGAGACGTGAGGCGTTCCATTACCGCAGCGAATCGATAAACTTGAAACTGGTCCCGTCACTCGCGATCGAAGGAGGTTCCGAGCAAGAAGCTTCCTAGGTTCATTACATGTCTCTTAAAGTTCAATTTGAGTGTTTTGCCCTGCTATGAGCAAACTTTAGTGAAGTGTAACAGACCCTAAGGTTGAGCTAACCGGTAAAAGCACTTATTCCGCGAACATCCCGGGAAAAAAGCTGCACTCATGGGCGCTTTTATTAAAAGACCGAGTCATAAATTTTCCTTCGGAGGTGCCCTGCAGCCTCAAACCTAAATCAACTGTTTCATTACGGCCGTTCCACGACGAAATATACTTAGTGACCAACAAAGAGTTCAATATAGAAGCTTTCCGCCAAAGACAATGTTAAACTGAGCATTGTGTTCTTCTCTTTAAAAAGAAATGCTTCTTTTGTTTGATTCGGTAACATTGTAAGCACTTCGTTGTAAACAGTCTTTTGCACAACGTACGAAGCATCGTTCAGTTTGTTATTTTGTGATCCTTTGCAGGGGTTGTATTCGCTTTAAAATTTCGAAATCGTGTCAAGGACGAATAATCGGAATGTTTGCTTGGTTTTGTAGAGCCTTATGATATCACGTATTAAAACGCCACTAACAGAAAGAAAGAAAGAAAGAAAGAAAGAAAGAAAGAAAGAAAGGAAGAAAGAAAGAAAGAAAGAAAGAAAGAAAGAAAGAAAGAAAGAAAGAAAGAAAGAAAGAAAGAAAGAAAGAAAGAAAGAAAGAAAGAAAGAAAGAAAGAAAGAAAGAAAGAAAGAAAGAAAGAAACTATTACTATACAATACCGCAGCGTTTCCTACTGCCACATTTCAGAGAAACCTAAAAAGAGAACAATAGGCTTACGGACTTTTCCTCTGCTGATCCAAATAGCCGCCATGCGGAATCGCAACATAAAAAAGTCGGGCAGCTCCACATTAGTGGTGCGAAGACTCAGGTAGCAGCGGAGCTGGGAGCGTCCTCTCCTCCTCACCCTCATTTCGCCATTTCTTTCTTGGACTCTATTTATTTCTCTGTCTCTTTCTTTCTATCTTTCTTTCGCTCTATATCTGTATTCCTCGCTTCCTCTTTCTATCTCTTTCTCTTGCTCTCTATACCTTTCGCTGTCTTTCTTTAACTCCCTCTCTTTCTCTCCATCTTTTTCTTTCTGCCTTCCGTTCTCTTTCTTTCTCTTTCTCTCTGTTTCTTTGTATGGAATGTCTGACTCTCTCTTTTCCTTCGTTCCCTCCTCCTCCACCTGACATCTTTTCCCTTAGAAATTTTCCCCCTAGAAATTCTCTCTTTCTCTATTTTTACTTCTTTTTGTTTCTTTCTTTTTTCCTCGTTCTATCTCTCTCTCTCTCTTTACTCGTCGTCTCGCCCGTCAGAGTTATTGCATCCCGCACCGAAGAAATCGGCCCTTGTGATTCGGGAGCGAAGCAGAAGATGAGAAAGGCGACGACGATGAAGAAGAGAACGAATAGAGTGCGTGCCGGTTCATGATGATATTTTTCTGGTGATACCCCACTAACTACCCCGAGCTGCAACAGCTTCACTGTTAAAACATGATTCTCTAGAGCACAATCATTACCCTTATTTGAGCGCTGGTGTTATACAATATCCCATAAAAAATGTCGAAGACGTTCAAATTTCATTTTACGAGCAGATGGTAAAGCATCAGTTCCAAACAGAAAAAAAAAAAACAGAACAAGTACAGCATTCTCCGGCTGTCTCCGAGCTTCTTCTCGGAGACAGTTCGACACTGTCAGTTATATATATATATATATATATATATATATATATATATATATATATATATATATATATATATATATATATATATATATATATATATATATATATATATATATATATATATATACTTTGTTACACGATAAAAAAAATTGCGCCTGTACGGCAAACCACTTTTGCACACCAGTGGGTACACTATAATGCACAGTGGGTCTTAATGCCCAGGAAACGAGTAACACTCGCTTAGACCAAAATTTTACATTTTCTCGCGAGAAGCACTCTTGTTTGTTGCGAAACTGTTTGCAGCAGTTTCGCGCAGATGTGATGCATAGGAAGATGCTGCACGGGAACTTTGTTCGCTGAGAACATCCTGAGTTTCGGCATTTCGAGAGAGATACCTGATTCACAAGCTCTAGCGTGTGGCTTGTTGACGCAGTTCTTGGCTCAGGAGGTACCTTGACTTTCAGCAGCTTTCGGGGTGGCTCAAGGTCAAATTCCGCACCACACCTGTTTTTCGACACTAGGTAATGGGCGAAGAACAGCCTCGTCGTCAGCCAATTAGAGGTCCGAGGGGTCATTGCTTGCTATTGTCTCGAGAACACGTTCCGCCTTTTCAGCAAAGATTCCTAGATGAAGCAAACACCAAAGCTTAATGTCAAAAAGCTTAATACCAACCGCATGAGACTGGCATGAGTATGCACGCCAAAGCACATATTGAGACCGAGTGTGCATTATAATGCACATTTGATGAAAACGGCTTGTAATAACAAAATACTCGCCTTTAGTGTTACGTGACGTGCGGAAATTATTCCTAAGTTCCTCCTAAGTAGATTGCAACAACAATTAAAAAATTTGACTGCATGTTTATTGAGTAATTTGAGATTTTATTGGACGCTGTCAGTAGAACGTCGAAGACGAGAATACCGCTATCTTTCAAAGCGTGAAAACATGGCTTCCACTGTAGTGCGCTTTCTGTAATGCTGACCAGATGAAACCACATGATCGAGAATTCGATTGCACCAAGATTGTTGGCTTTAATAGTAGCGCGAATTTCGAAAACGAAAAAAGAACAAATGTGCATTTTAATGCACGCGAGGTCTGAAGAGGATATATATATATATATATATATATATATATATATATATATATATATATATATATATATATATATATATATATATATATATATATATATATATATATATATATATATATTGCAAGGGGGGTTTACTTGACGACGTCTCGTAACTGGCAGGAAGCCGGCACAGCGAGGAAACAGTCTAACAGGCTGTTTGTAGTGGTGCAAGAGCAAGGGATTCGCCAGTGGGACGCTCGCTCATCTCTGGGTTCAGGTGCTTGCATAGGTCGATTACATCTTCGATGTAGCTAGTGAAAGTCTCGCCCCGCTTTTGCGCACGTGTGCGCAGGCGCTGCTCGGCGTGGAGCTTGCGTACTGCTGGGCGACCAAACACTGCAGCAAAGATGGTTTTGAAAGCGGCCCATGTCGAGAATTCGGAATTGTGGTTGTGGAACCACAGGCTGGCGACATCTTTCAGATAAAATGGGACATATTCCAATTTCGAGGGGTCGTCCCATTTGTTGGCGGCGCTCACCTTTTCAAACAACAACAGCCAGTCTTCCACATCTTGGTCCTCGGTGCCGCTGAAGATAGGGGGGATCTCGCTGACGCAGGGGTTGTAGGCACGATCACCAGTGGAGACTGGGCCGTGCTTTGCTGGGTGGTGCCTTGCTCGGTGGTCTCTTCAGGCATTGTCGGGGCGGTGGGCAGCTTCCGGCTTCGAAGTTCCAGATTTAATTACCCAGCACCTCCACCACTTTGCAAGGGGGGTTTATTTGACGGCGTCTCGTAACTGGCAGGAAGCCGGCACAGCGAGGAAACAGTCTAACAGGCTCGGCACCAACAGCTCGTGAACAGCGCTCGCGCGTCGCACAGAGCGAGCGTCCCACTGGCGAATCCCTTGCTCTTTCACCACTACAATATATATATATATATATATATATATATATATATATATATATATATATATATATATATATATATATATATGAGAACTAACAGACAATGATGCCAAGGCATCATTGTCTGTTAGTTCTCATTAATAAATGTGTTTAACAAAGCAAACGAGCCCTTAAGTTCACACTCCTTTCCTTAGTTCATAACGAGGGTCTCGTTCTGGCAGACTTGTTGCCTTCAGGTGGTATGCGAGGGATTATTAGTCAGCTGCCAGCTCGTAATAAGATCACGTGCTACGTGACGCCTACTGGCAAAAAGAGTGTGTTTCACACTCGCCGTAATGGCAACAGGCGGCGCTGACTGACGCTCCCACGTTTAAATGAACATATATACCCTATAAAGTGGACGGAGGGATGACCGTCACCGTAGCTCAGTGGTAGAGCATCGGACGCGTTATTCGAAGGTCGCAGGTTCGGATCCTGCCGGTGACAAGTTATCTTTTCGTCCACTTGTCTTTCTTCCCATTTGCATTACAATTACTTCTAATAACGTCCCCTATACTTTCCTTGGCATCATTGTCTGTTAGTTCTCATTAATAAATGTGTTTAACAAAGCAAACGAGCCCTTAAGTTCACACTCCTTTCCTATATATATATATATATATATATATATATATATATATATATATATACACACACACAACTGGCAGTGTCGAACTTCTTTAGTACGCTACATATCTAACATATTCGCTTCAGTACGATCTTTGGATGCGTCGTTGGATTCCAACCGGAATTCACGAGTGACCGTGCTATGAGCGTAAGTATTCTCCGTGCTCCCTGGTAGATTCAACGCTGCACGCCAGGGTAAAGAATATTACGAATCAGCAGCCCGTCCCCAATCAGCCTAATGCCACGTCTATCGCCTGACCGGTCCGTGTACGCGGGTCCCATTTGCGTTTGCCGTGTGGAAGTTCGTCCACAACTCACATGTGTCACCGACAGACACGGTCAGACGAAGATGACCGGCGTGGGCAGTTTCCTGCCACTCAGTGTTTCGGATCGCGCGGTGGCTTGCTACCACTTCAATAAGCGCCTGTCACAACGGCTATGCTTCGACTGAAGGCTCGTAGCTCTTTCCCTCCCCTCCTCCCTGTCACTCACAGCCGCCACAACAATGACTTGCACTCGGTTCCCACAAAACGCGTTCCCTATAGGCAAATCGACACGTTGGCTAAAAGTCGGCTAACTTGCCACTTCGACAGTGTACGCAGAGATTTATACTCAGATGATGAAAGGCGCATCGTAAGCAAGCACACCCCAAGGATATGAAATCAACGTGATAGAACACCGGGGGGTTTTTTTTCATACTTTGTTTACGTTGCTAAGGGTTAAAATTGACCCACCATGGTGGTGTAGTGGTTATGGTGCTCGACTGTTGATCCGCAGGTCAAGGCGTCGAATCCCGGCGGCGGCGGCAGCATTTTCGATGAAGACGAAAATGCTTGAAGACCGTGTATTAGATGTCATCATCATCATCATCATCAGCCTGTCTACGCCCACTGCAGGGCAAAGGCCTCTCCCATGTTTCGCCAATCAACCCGGTCCTGTGCTTTCTGCTGCCACGTTATACCTGCAAACTTCTTAATCTCATCTACCCACCTAAATTTCTGTCTCCCCCTCACGCGTTTGCCATCTCTTGGAATCCAGTCAGTTACCCTTAATGACCAGCGGTTATCCTGCCGACGTGCTACGTGCCCGGCCCATATCCATTTCTTCTTCTTGATTTCAACTATGATATCCTTAACCCCCGTTTGTTCCCTGACCCACTCTGCTTTCTTCCTGTCTCTTAAGGTTACACCTATCATTTTCCTTTCCATCGCTCGCTGCGTCGTCCTCAGTTTAAGTTGAACCCTCTTTGTAAGTCTCCAGGTTTCTGCTCCGTAGGTAAGTACCGGTAAGATGCAGCTGTTATATACCTTCCTCTTGAGGGATAGTGGTAGACTACCATTCATGATTTGATAATGCTTGCCGAATGTGCTCCATCCCATCCTTATTCTTCTAGTTATTTCACTCTCATGGTTCGGCTCCGCGGTTACTACCTGTCCTAAGTAGACGTACTCCTTTACAACTTCCAGTGTCTCGCCACCTATTGCAAAGCGCTGTTCTCTGCCAAGATTGTTCCACATTACTTTAGTTTTATGCATATTAATTTTCAGACCTACTCTTCTACTTTCCGTATCCAGTTCAGTAATCATAAGCTGTAATTCGTCTCCCGCGTTACTCATCAATGCAATGTCATCAGCGAATCGCAGGTTACTGAGATACTCTCCATTAACTCTTATCCCTAACTCTTCCCAATCTAGGGCCCTGAAAACCTCCTGTAAACATGCGGTGAATAGCATTGGAGAGATCGTGTCTCCCTGCCGTACGCCCTTCTTTATTGGGATTCTGTCGCTTTCTTTATGGAGGACTATAGTGGCTGTGGATCCGCTGTAGATTTCTTCCATTATGTTTATATACGCTTCGTCGATGTCCTGATTCCGCAGTGCCTGAATGACTGCTGATGTCTCCACCGAATCAAATGCCTTCTCGTAATCTATGAAGGCTATGTATAGGGGTTGGTTGTATTCCGAGCATTTCTCTATCACCTGATTGATAGTATGAATATGATCTGTTGTTGAGAAGCCTGTACGAAATCCTGCCTGGTCCTTTGGTTGATTGAACTCTAATGTCGTATTAATTCTGTTAGCAATTACTTTTGTAAATAGCTTGTAGACAACGGACAGTAAGCTGATGGGCCTGTAGTTTTTCAGGTCCTTGACGTCCCCCTTTCTTATGGATCAAGATGATGTTGGCGTTCTTCCAAGAATCTGGTATCGTCCCCGTAGAGAGACACTTCGTATACAGGGTGGCTAGTTTTTCTAACACAATCTCTCCACCGTCTTTTAACAGGTCTGATGTTACCTGATCCTCACCAGCGGCTTTGCCTCTTTGCATTCCCTTTAGGGCTTTCTTTACTTCTCCTGTCAATACTGGTGGGATGTTCGATTCCTCTGGGCTATTATTGCTTCTTACGTTATCATCCTGACTGTCTCGGCTGCTGTACAGATCTCTGTAGAACTCTTCCGCCACCTCAACTATTCTATCCATATTGGTTGTGACCTTGCCTTCCTTGTCCCTTAATGCATACATCTGATTTTTGCCTATGCACAGTTTTGTCTTCATAGCTTTGAGGCTTCTTCCGTTCTTTATAGCATGCTCAATTCTCTCCATATTATACTTTCTTATGTCGGCTACTTTACGCCTATTGATTAACTTGGAAAGCTCCGCCAGCTCTATTTTGTCTGTTGCATTTGAGGCTTTCATGGTTTGACGTTTCTTAATGAGCTTTTTCGTCTCTTGGGATAGCTTACCAGTGTCCTGTCTAACGACTGTACCCCCGACTTCCACTGCACACTCCTTAATGATACTAGTCAGATTATCATTCATTGCGTCAACGCTAAGGTTGGTTTCCTCGGTTAAAGCCGCGTACCTATTCTGAAGTGAAACTCTGAATTCCTGTACTTTCCCTCTCAGAGCTAGTTCATTAATCGGCTTCTTGCGGATCAGTTTCTGCCGTTCCTTCCTCAAGTCTAGGTGAATTCGAGATCTTACCATTCTGTGGTCACTGCATCGGATCTTGTTAACTACTTCCACATCCTGTACAATGCCCGGGTGGGCACACATTATGAAGTCTATTTCATTTTTAGTTTCGCCATTAGGACTCCTCCACGTCCACTTACGAGTAGCCCGTTTTCTGTAGAAGGTATTCAAGATCCGTAAATTGTTGCGTTCTGCGAATTCTACTAGTAACTCCCCTCTGGCGTTTCTAGAGCCAATGCCATATTCCCCAACTGCATGATCTCCAGCCTGCTTCTTGCCTACCATTGCATTAAAGTCGCCGGGTATTAGATGTAGGTGCACGTTAAAGAACCCTAGGTGGTCGCAATTTCCGGAGCCCTCCACTACGGCGTACCTCATAATCAAATCGTGGTTTCGGGACGTTAAATCGCAGCAATTATCATCATTATTATTAAAGATTAAAACTCTCACGTAGGACGGTCTCCTTTCAGGAAGTTTGTGCAGTGTTGCAGTTAAGGGAACCAACTTTTACGAAACCCTCTTGCATACGCTTATCCCTCTCTAAGTGCATCGCGAGTTGACATGCTATCGCGATGAAAAGACACGTGAACACAGGAAAGCGTGGCTTTCGGCACAGGCAGCCCATCTTGGCGTCGATCGGCTAGTCTGAGGATACGTGTCCAACTCCGCCATGACTTGGTTGTCGCTACGCGAATATGCCCTTTCAGTTGGCGTCACTGTAGCGCTAGAATTTTGTTCCGGCTGACGCTTTCACAGCCCGTGTGTGTTCCGATTGTCAGTAATGAGTGGCAGATGATGAGCATGTGCCAAAATAGGTCTTTTGTCAGATCAGTTTATGAAACTGAGGCTTACTGTCATCTACACAAAACTCGCAGGGTTCTTTGTGCATTCACCTAAGACGACTCGAAAGCGAAAGCCATCTTCTTTGAACACGAGCCGTGGCTTCACCTGCCACTGCCAAGCACCGTCTTCATATTTTCTTCTCTTGGGGTTGCGCTCTCTCCGGTTTTGTTCGCCGCCCAGAGGAGGGTACTGCAGTGACATCATGTGGCGTTACGTTACATCACGTCATAACATCAGGCCAGAATTTGTGACGTCTTGATGACGTCACAGATTTTTGCGATATGTGATGTCATGATGACGTCATATGGTGACGCCATCACAGGATGATAATTTTTTGCATAACTCGTCCTCGACGTCGCGGAACGGTCGCCGCCGATGGTCAAATTTCTCGTTTGATGAGACATCTAAGCCACTCGCTTTAAAAAAAGGAACGATTTTTATGCAGCTAAAGGGGTTTCTTGAGCGTTTTGGTACGACATAGATCCGTCTTTATCGTGCCGTTTTCTTTTCCAGCTACGATGTTTATCCTTTAAAACGAAGCGAGCTTTGTGATATTTCTACAGATTTTCACACAGCATAGTGACCAATCAAGTGCTGGGCTGAATGCAAAAAACTCCGAAGCAATGAACTTGGGGTCGTTCATCGCTAGCTGTCCGCCGCGGTGGAGCAGTGGTTAAGGTGCTCGGCTGCTGACCCCAAGGTCGCGGCTTTGATCCCGGCCGCGGCGGTCGCATTTCGATGGAGGCGAAATGCTAGCGGCCCGTGTACTGTGCGATGTCAGCGCACGTTAGAGAACACCAGATGGTCGAAATTCCCGGAGCCCTCCACTACGGCGTCTCTCATAATCATATCTTGGTTTTGGGACATAAAACCCCACATATTATCATTATTATTATTCATCGCTAGCTGAACCCCAGGTGAAATGCAATGTGGTGGTGGGGAGGAGGCACTTCGAGTTAAATAGGTGCATACCGGTGAAATATTAGAAAGAACGCAGCCAATTATACGCAGGACACCAGAGCATCGACGCGCCATTGTCCAAAAATTACAGCTTTCTTCCGTAGAATAAGCTCTGATATGAACTCTAGCAGGCTATTGTGTCACTGTCCTTTATATGAAGTCCCAGGTGCACGAATTCGCTATCCCTTGACCCCGTTTGGGCGATTGTCCGCGTGCAGAAGCCTCTCTAGCATTGTTCCCCTCTTTCGTAGGCCAAGAGGGCAGTGGAGGCGTTGTTGTGTTTTTTTAGGGTCACTAGCCTGCATGAGCGCCTTTGGCGGCGTGACGCAGTCCATGATTGTGCGTTTGTTCACCGCGTATTTTTAGGGGCGAAGCTCCTAAGGGTGTGGGTCTGTCCCTCATCTGTAATAGTAGTAGTAGTAGGTAGGTAGGTAGATAGCCACGTATAGTGGAATGTACCCACTCCACGTGATAAAGATGACGATGACGCAGTATAGTGGAATGCACCCACTACACGTGATAACGATGACGATGACGCTGATGACCATGAAGTATAAGTGCGTTCCAGACCACACATTCTCTTTCTGCCATGGATGAAAACGATCGAGCTTCGCCCACCCATCATCATTCACTTCGTTTATAGAGCGTGATTTTTTCCCTTCTATCTCGCTCGCTTAACCTTCTGCAGCTCTTATTCGTTCCCCCCATACAACAGTGTGCCCCCCGTTTCTCTAGTTAGTATTTGCACTTTGCGCATTTATGTTCTATCCTGTCTCTCTCATATTCGCAAGTGTGTGCCGTCTAACCTTTGACACGCCTGAACAAGAAGTTCTTTTTTGTGAAACTGGCGATGGCCTAAGTATTCATCTTGCGAAATCCGAAAGCATAACTGGCGCTTGAGCGACTTGTAGGGCCAGCGACATCGACACGATCACCCTGTAAAATAATAAGAGGTCACACGAGGCCTATAGGGCGCCGGGGCGACTAGGCTGGCGGGACAAGCGAAGAAATAAAGAAGTTAGTTGGAATTGTGCTCAGATGCTCGAAGAACGTTTCCTTGTCTCTTTCTTACAAGTGTTCTACAGACTTCTAGGCTTGACAAACGGCATTGAAGGTATCAGCTTGTCAGTACTAGCGCCCATGGGCCTAATGCTTAGCCTCCTTGGCTCGTTCGGTCGTACCAGAACACAAGTGCTATTGTGAAACCCGCGTACTCAACTTCCACGGAGCATCCAGCCTTCACTTCATATTCATACATTTCGTGGGCTTCATAGTCAATATAAGCAGAGGATTAACTGCCTCTCGGGACACGTATGTAGCCTGAAGTGATATGGCCTTCAAGGTAATCGTCCTCTATATGAAGTAGTATTATATGAAAATCTGTACTTCACTTTCTAGTGCTCTACTGAATTAGGTTCTCTCTAAACTCTTCTATACATGTTATTTCACTCAAGAGCTAGGGATTGGAAGAATAAAAGAAGGTGTTTCAACAACGAAAGCGACTTCCAACATTTGCACAAAAGATATCGAAAGCTTCCAACAAGTGCTTGTCTACTCCAACTGACAGATTAGCTTTCTGCTCAGAGACTCATCTCCTAAAGGAGGGCACTAAACTGCGACACATACTATGAAGCTAGCCGAAGCATTCTGCTTGCCTATACACCTACGAGGTACGAAACTGTTCTGACATATACCTGTACTGAGGTGAGCAGCTATGTAAGACCATTGACTGAAGTGTGTACCCAGAGTATGCACTCTATGTGAAATTTTTACTGTAAACCATTGCAGAACTCCCTCCAAAAAGGCTTATATTGTGTCATTGCAATTTATGTAGGAACTTTCCGTGTACGCGAAAAGCAAAAGAAACGGCATGGCAACACTCGCCGACGTGCAATATGTGCTCTTATGATTTCACTAACACGTTCAGTCGTTTCCATAAGTATATGTCATGGCTTCTATCAACATGGAACTTAATGCTGAAAAGAGGATAGTACTGCTAGTGACTTTTCATAGTTAGTATTTATTATGAAAGCAGCAATCTCCGGTTATGTATTATGGGAACCACGCGCACCGGCTATCCAGAGATAGCGCCACGTGTTGCGCAGTGGCGGTGCGCGTGGCCCACCAGCGCTCTTCAAAAGCGGCAGCCTGCGCGCTGCCAGGGGGAGAGGTGACTTGACTGCCGAGAAGGACGGATGCTGCCACCCGCGCTGGTCGGTTGCTGCCGGCCGAGAACCGTGGTCGCCGAGAGTTCCTGGGCCGACCCTGCCGTATGACGCGTTAAGCGTAATAAATTGTTGTTGTTTGTTTGACCTGAAGCCTCCGTCGTCCTTGCTTAAACTGCGGACGGGACGCAGCAAGCCCCAAACCCACAGGATAGAAAGCTGGGCTAGTTGGTACATATGCATCCTTGAAGCAGCGCTAAAAGACAGAGACTAAGAAAGGGCGAACACACAAGACGAGCGCTGTCTTGTGTGTTCGCCCTTTCTTAGTCTCTGTCTTTTAGCGCTGCTTCAAGGACCCAAACCCAAAGTATCTAACTCGTTTTAGAATTCGATTATTTTGAGAGGGTGGCATGTAAGGAAAGGGCGGCTCCCACTTTTGCTTGTGCCTTAAAGTTACTCTGACCGATGTCGTGTGCACTTCTTCTGTCCCTTGTCCCTTTTTGTGACCGCTACACAATCTTAAGTATGAATCCATACCAACTTGCTCAATTTTCTATTCTAAGTCATTCTCAAAATGTTTTCCTTTCTTGCTTTTCGTAGGCTTAGAAAAGATACACGGTAAATATTGCGTCGTGTGTGCTTAGTTTTCTTGCCTTTTTTTGTTGTCTTTCTTAGGTGATTAACATGCAGAATGGGTGGTCGATAAACACGACGCGTATTTGGTCCATTCAGATTTGGAAGATAAAAAGATTAACATATGGATTATGAACTCTGACATCGGTGACGAAAAATTCTGAAGAAACCAATCGGACCTCCTGTGAAAGAAAAACTTACTGACCATACCGGCTTAGCAAATTTTACAACGCGTACCACCCACAAAAATCATTATCTCCAGCAGCATGGCGTTTAAGAAACAGTGTGTAATGTTTCCTATGCATGGCCTGCCATTAGGTAAACAGCTTCCCCAGGAGAGATCATAGCTGTAATATTAATGTCGTAATAATATCTCTGTTCTGCCCACTTACACTGGTTTCGCTCTAAGGTCGCGAGGCCAAACCTTGTCTTTGTGCAGAATACCAGATAAAGAAATCATAAAGAAAGAACGACCATCTACTATTATGAAACCACTGAAGCCATTTCATTCCGGACCTCAATGATAAAAGCGTTGCCTTGGTAACAGGATTGCGCGTCACATGACTGCGACTATTGTCCCAAAGCGAAGATTTTGGCTTTTCGCTCTCGAATTACATATGACAAAAGGAGAGATGAACAAAGGGGCGTTTACAGGAGGGCAGAGTGTGCGCACTGCTGCACCTGAGGGAGACCCGTATGTTTTGGGACAAACTTGGTGGATGATCGCAAACAATGAGAAATATGAAATAGCGTGGGCGATGTGGTCGATTTTACTGCGAATTGCCAAAAAACGAGTTGTTTCGACCCTTTTTACTCTATTTTGTTTGTTTAAAGCGATGTCATCACAGTTAAATGCGCGAATCAGCTTCCTTACTCGCAAGTTACTTGCTTCATAAAATAAGCGCTTCTCTTGGCAAACAGCTTGAAAAGCTGCCCACTAGGGACCTAGCAACAACCACACTGTAGCGTTTTCGTTTTGTTCAAATCGCGTAACCTTGAGCTGCTATAGAAGAAAGAAAGGTGGGGGAGATAAGTTCAGTGAACACAGGCCTTTGCATAATCGAATTTCACGCGATAAAAAGCCGAGTCGGTTTCTCACATCGCGGCATTCTGAACACAAGGAGCTGTAGGTTGTTTTGGGACACGGCATTGTCAGCTCGTGCAGAACCATGAAAACTTCTATAGTTGCGTGCCTCTTGTCAGCAGGTAAGCACGTCTTCATGATATCCCTAATCTTTTTTTTTCTTACGCCTCTACGCATAGCGAAGTATTTGCACCCGGTAGAGCTGCTCCGATGATTGCATAGATTTGCTGTTAGTGGTTGAAAATGTGTATAGTCTAAAAACAACATGGTTACCTTCAGAATGTCGGGACATTTTAGTTCAGACGAAAACTTGCGCGAAATAGCAGGACATGTTCAGGGCGTTACCCTAAGTGTTTTGAATGGTAATGTGGAAATCGTAGCTTTTAAAGAGACGAGTAAAAATAGAGCATCTGCAGGAGCAAAAATCTTGATATCATAGAACTAAACTTGTACGAACGGCAAAACTACAGCCTTTGACTATGCAGGTGCGATTTCTCGAGAAGTTTATGCTAAGGTAGCCAAAGCAGAACGTTATTGTAGCTGACCTTTATGGGGCGTTATTACTTGAAAATATTTTCGTGTGATGTTTATTTATACTTCGACAATCAGTACGGAAAGCTACCAAAATTCGGTATCAACGCAATAAATCTTCTCTCAGCGTTGTATAAGGCCAAAGCCTTATTATTTGTGAAATCGCAAAACCTAAAACCAGGTGGTTTCTTTTTGCCGGTAACCCACATTATGGGCTTTTTTGGCTAGCACAAAATGTCCACAGGACAAATTCATTGTACTTTAAAAGTTCACTGACGAAGTGAATCGGGGGGTCTTACCGCAGAGCTGTTGGACGTGAGGTTTGCCGTGTGTCTTAGAAAACAAATGTCATCATCAACCAGCATTTACTCTCTTCGTCCTCTTGTTCCTTTTCTGCTTCACTCGTCGAACACGCGCGCCGATTTGTCCTGCGTGGGAGGCAATAACACTGACGGGTGAAAGAATGAGTATAGCAGACAAAAAGAAAAAGACAAAGAGAGAGAGAAAGACCGAGATAGAAAGAAAGAGAAAGAGAAATTCTTGGTGAGGCGAGATTCAAACCCGTGCACCCAGAAAGCGAAGGCGAGCATCGTAACCACTAGGCTATCTAGGTGCGCTAGCAGAGCATAGCGTAGTCTCGTGTAGCATGGTATAGCAAAGGTGGGAAGGATAAGTGAGGATGAGGAGAAGGGAAAGGTGGGGGGGGGGGGGGTGACCGAGTACAGAAAAAGAGGAATAAATATATATCAAACAGGAGAAAGAACGAATTCGAAAGCATGGGACGAGAGAAAAAAAAGATAGAAGGCGAGTGAACGACTAAACAAGAGAGAAAGAAAGAAAGAAAGAGAAAGAGACACAGAAAATAAAGGAAAGGAAGGGAAGGAAGAGAGAGAAAGATAGAAAGACAGGAATAAGTAGAGAGAGAGAGAAAGGCATTGAAACTAATGTACACATAACAGATACAAAAAAAAAAAAAGACCGGAGGCATATGTATAATATGGTGTAGCAATAGGTAGGGTAAAAAGAGTGAGATCGTAAAAGCGTAGCCAAACCACGACAATCTAGGTTCCCGCCAGCTATTCTGTGACCCAGCCTAGTGCGCTAAATTTTTTTTTGTTGAAGTTACCTGTGTGCTAGAAATGAGTGCGTATCACTGAAGAAAAGCACAGCGGAACAACCAAGCTGGATTTGCATTCGACCTCGGTTTTATTTTATTTGGAACGCCTGTGCAATGTATTACGTTATAAAGTCACTGACATTCATTGTGAACCTTATGCTAAATACCAGACACAAAAATCGGTATTAAGTAAAAAAGTAATGAATAAAGCAGCTTGCATAAGTGGCGCCAAGCCTCAAGGAAGTGCGAAGCTCGGCAGCCTTCTTTGTTTCTCTTCGGTTTTCTCTTCGTTTCATCCTCCAGTTCTTCATACGATGATGGCAGCGTATGGCAATGCGGCAGCCCATCCCCCTAAAGTGCCCCGCACTTAATATAGCTGCCGCCTGGTAGCAGTACACTTTCATACGAGTGGTCTAAGCTGGTTATTGAGAATGCGAACACGTGAAAAACATAGCAATAGCGAAAATAAAACCTGATATTCATGTCAACCTCAGCAGCACTCTATATGGCTCGAACGAACAAAATAACACAGGGCGTGTTGTTCGAAGATCGTTTACTTGTCTGTAAATAAGCGGTCCTGCTGACGATGCTTCGCCACGGACAGTCCTAGAAAGACCGGCGCTGATTTGCTTTATTCTGAGACCTTTGTCAACTGATTGAACACAGGGGGTCGCTGGAGCCAACGTTTTCAAGTGGTCTTGTTTTTTTTTTCAAGGCAGTTGCTTTGAAGAAGACAAGAACACTTGCCGAAACGTCTGCTGAATTTCAGCATTGTTAAGTGAATGAAAGCGCTAAGCGAATACAAGCAAGGGAACGCTTGAAATCTCGCCGCTCGGGCCAGGAAGCAGGATAACCAGCATATAATAAGTACAACGGTGAATGGGAAATAGCGCTTAAGAACAAGAAACACTGCTAGTTCGTCCTCTGTTCTGCCAATGATTCGAAGGCAGAAGCTCCAGCGCTGAGGGACTTGGCAGCAAGTTCTACTGTGCTGTTCCTTTACAAACTACATGCTTACAGAATACAATATTTGCCAAATAAGCTTTCAGTAGATTTTTTTTTGCACTTGCATTTTTTTTTGCAATTTGGGCAGTTAGGATGAGAAGTCCCTTAAATGAGGAAAAAATTTGGCAGTATGGCGTCATCTGTCGTTACTGAGCAGGGCTATGATATCAACGCTGCTTGTCGTGAAAGTTACCGGTCCGTGTGAGCACTTGTTACCAACTCTGCAATGGATCGCTGCTCCTTTGTGTGTGCACGCTAGTGGGCGTGCAAAGTGTGAACTTGTCTCCTCTTGCTCATTTTCTGATCCCTCCTCTCCCTAATCTTGAACTGCAACACGATCATAGAGTTAAGGCGGCACTGAAGTGACGAGGACGGGACAGGGAGCGCTTGTGTGTGTTCTCCCTGTCTCGTCCTCGTCACTTCAATGCCGAGCTTAACTTTATGATCATGTTACACCAACAAGGCCAACAATCTACCCTTGAACTGCAAGTTAATAAAGAGGCTAGTCCTGGTTAAGCTTACAGTCTTTTCTTTATTACTCTTTCTCTCTCTACAATACCCGTGGAGTAAATTTCGCAGCACGTAAACCGCATAATATCTCGTACGCAGTCACTCTGACAAATGCACGAAATGACCGTCGTCTCGGAAGCAATTTGGGAGCCATAGGTGGAATCAACGGGGAACTACGGGCTGGCGTTGAACAACTTGGTCCCCATGGACGCCCGGGATACACCGCCAGCATTGGAGCAGGTGTTGGCGCACGGCTAGGTGGTCAGGGCAGTTTGGGCCTAGGCGGCTACGGTGACGGTAAGACTGCTATCTAACTTGACATCATAATGGGAATCAACATGCTTCGCGACACCTGTGAGATGGTTTTGCAGTACGCGAGAATTCTTTTGCACTCTCCAATGAAGGAATATCGCATTGTGATGCGTCTTGCCGTTTCTGAAATATTTTGGTATAAACAAGCTTCTGTATACGACACTGTGGTATTGACGCAAGACATTAGAGAAGTTACTATTGGCAGTCATTTTGCATGGGATTTATCGGAACAAACATTCTAGGATCAATAATAGAGTGAATGAAACCGCATTTCACTCCAAGTCTACTAATATGTTCCGCATAGCATTCTAATAATTCTATGTTTCGAAAAGACTGTTATGAAATTATGTGTAAATAATTTATCACAAATATCGGGAATCTATGCGTATTCCGGGAGAAGTCTTATATAATTATTGGAATGGCACACGGAATGTATCAGTCGGGAATAGTTAGTGAATTATCGATAATAATCCACCAAAGCATAATCGAAGATACTGTGTTGCCTGTAAGGCACACTAACCTGGGCCAAATTTCTCGCGTTACTTATAATTTTTTGGGTTTCTTGTGTCAAGACCACGGTGTGATTATGAGCCAAGCCGCAATTTGAAGCTTCGGATTAACTTTGAACAACTGCACTTCATTAACATTCGCTTAAATCAAAGTACACACTCATTCTTTCACTTTGCCCCCATAGGAATGCGGCCGCCATGCTCAGTAATCGAAGACGGGCCCCCGGGTTTAGCAGTGAGGCAACTTACTTGCTAAGGCCCCATGGCGGGTGCCTTGTTAAAGTTCAGTCATGTGACATATATTCGGAATTTTTCAACAACAAGCTGTACAAGGAAAAGGGTGAGCAAGGGTTCTTCGATGAAAGAATGACAACTGTTATTTTTCATGCTTTTATTTTACTGATCACGATATGTGAACATTACTTCTTATCTTAAAAACAGAGTACAATAAAGGACAACAAACACAATAGGTCCTATCTTTTTTGTCCTCGGTTGTTAATTTAGGACCATCAATTGACTCGTTCATCAAAGCGTTCTATCACATTTCTTATGAAAATCTACACAGTAAATTTCGCATCGGTATTGTTCTGGACGCTTCATCGCAGCCTTACTAAAAACAAAAAGGCTTAATTCGACTGTTCAACTACAGGTAAAGCACTCATCAGCAAATTTATTACAGTTTTCTATTTCTCTCCAAATAGGACCTCTGAATGTTTCATCGTGGGAGACGACGTGATGTTTTTTTTTTTGTGTGTGTATGTGTGTCTTCGAATATGCTTAGGTGGATTATTTCGTAAATATTCCCAAAATAGGCCAGCATTTAGCGCTAGTAAGATTCGAGAAGTTATTTGCAATTGTATTTCAGAAAACCTTTACTACAGCGCCCTTGTTAGATGTCCATTTCAACGTTAGTACAAAGTCATGTGCATGTAGCTTACAAATAAATATTAAGTATTCATATTGTTGCCCATGCGCTTCAAATGGCACGAGCTGCAGGGTAATTGACGAAGTTACAATCAAAGCTTAAGATGCGCACGATTTAAAACCAATTATGCATTGCACCTTTGGCGGGATTTTCCATACTTGGAGGGATTATATGGTGAGTACCTATATATTATGGTGAAGTGCGAGGGTGAAATAAAGAAAATAACGACAACAACTGCGAAGACAATGTTCTTATTTTGACATCGGCATAAAAATATGAACATACTCCGGAGATGTCGCAAGTGCAGTGAATGTAATAAATTGAAAGATTTGGATATTAATCATTAAAATAAAGGTTGCAAAAGATATACTTCTGCTAAAAATACCCGTAGCGCTGCGATGCAGCATGAGCATCCATTTAAGATATATAGCGTGTTCCCTATGCCTTGTAAAATATTGCAACCTGTAATGTATATAGGTGATCCCATTTATGTGCGCTGATATTGAAAACAGTAATTAGGAGGGTTATGCTAGTTTCTTTTTAAGAGAGAATTATTGCTAAAAGCTGTAATCGGAACATTTTTGTTTCTAGACGTTGTAAAAATGCAACTTCCCAGAGCCCAGTTTATTCTTTTTATTAAAAGAGACCATTTCGATCTAATCACGGCGGGCAACGGCTTCTGCTATGATGTAACAGGTTACCCTGGATCGTATGGATTGTCCTGGGGTGGCGCTTACGGAGCTGCACCGTATGGTGGTTATGCCCATTACGGAGCGCCATATGGAGGTGGGTACTACGGCTTAGACCCGTACGGCCACCACGGTTTGTACGGTGCGTACAATCCACATGGCGTACACGGTGGATACGGGGGATACGGGGGGATACGGTGGATACGGTGGATACGGTGGATACCACCCGTACGGAGGCAGTGGCACCTATGGGTATCATGGAGGAAATGGCGCCACTTACGGATGGGGTGTCCCCTCGTTTGGCGCAAGATCAGGAGTAGCTCTTACCAAGGATCCGCGGTGGCTCTGCTGCCGGAACAGCTGGGGCATCTGGCAGCGCACCCAGGTGAGAAGTCGTCCAATCCTTTTAGTTCAGCAGTCTATATTCTCTGCATAGTCTTGTTGTAGCCCTTTGGTAAATATTGGTTATAAAATGTAAAGTCGAAGAGGAATAATGCATGTTTCCTTACACGCACTCAGAGAAGCGTACTTAGAAACTGATTATCAGTACTGACCATGAGGCGTTACAGACAGAACGGCGAGGTAACCACATGTACAACACATACGTAATAATAATTATATCACTTCAAAAGAGACATACAGTCTATTTAAAAATACATACCAAGACAACAGAACTAAATAGTTAGGTAAACGATTCCAGACAACTCTAGACTTTCTGAGGAAGGATTGTAAGTAGTACTTAGAGGTAGAACTGGAACAGCGTTCACTGATCATCAGTGCGCGTGAATGCGTGCCAATGCTTAGTTAGCCGAGGTAATTGGAAGAACTACTAAAAGTAATACGTTTTATCAACTTCTATTCGAGAAGTATGGTGTAGGGAGATGAATGATCTAGAAGTCGTAGTATTTCTGTAGTCTTTTTTAAAATTTCAGAGCGAGAACACTGAATTGTTGGAATCGCTGCATTTACTAGATGTAATTATGAGGTTGCCCTTATGCTTATGATTCTTTTTTTGTGATTCAATTGCAGTGCTGCACCCGCTGCCTCAACGTAAAGGAATGATCAGCAAGATGACGGAAGGGTGTCAAAATGTATGTCGGCAACGGTATACCTTGGTTCACCGATCGTCATGAAAATGGATGAGGAATATTGATACGAGAATAAAGTTCTACGTTATGCAGGTTGCAGAGGTCAAGCTTGCCAGAGTTTATTCAAGGTAAAAAAAAACAATCCGGCAGATCCTACACATTGTGGGAATCGATTTCATGCAAAGCAGTCAGCCAGTAGCTGCCTATGCGGCAGTTTTTGACGTTGAGCCAAGTCTTACGAGGTGGATCAACGCACTCACCATGCCGTAGTAGACTGTATATCTTGGGCTTTATAGGTGGCTCGCATACGCTGGTGTGTAAATGGTAGATTATGATCCGCCGTAACGTCGGCACTCACGTCGCACCGCAGATGTCACTTTTATCAAAACCTAACGTAAGCTGCTTTCGTTGGAGTATTCTTGTGGAGACAAGCAACGCTGGGCTTTTCTGAGTTATAGGAGTAGATATGCCGTACTTAATTACATTGTTATCAAAGTAAATATGCAACACTGGCAACAATTATTGTTGTTAGACCAAGCGCCAAAACTCCAACTGATATAGTCAACCGTTGGTGTAACACACTCATTTACGATCAGTACCATGTGGTCGCTGCCTAAGGGTCGTTGCAATCCACTTGGCAGCGTTTGTGTGCTACATTAAAATCCCCAACTGTAACAACCACCATGTCTATAGAGTCTTCAATGTCCGATTTTTGTTATGCCCGGGTTGAATAGACTGCGAATCATATCGGACGTATACCAACATTCCAAAGGCCGTGGTACGTGGGTTTGCTCACCACCTAACTGGGGTAGAGGTGTTCGTGACGTACGAGGCAGGAATGTCATGTTACATATGGAACTGACTGTCATGTTCGTCATACACTCATGTTCTCCTATTTCAGTATATAGGAATGTTAAGGAAGGCGGCATTCGTTTCGTTGAATCACATTCCGTCCAACTCATTTATGTCGATCGGTTGTGAAAGCTTGTTCACTTGAAATTGACGTTGCAGAAGATGAACCAGAAACAAGGGTGCGCGCTGCGCCTCGAGCTCTAGCCATTCAGCAGCGGCAAAATGGACATGGTTGTTTGCGCTTGTTTGTCTCGCTTCCTTTTTTATGTCCCTTCCCAACATGGAAGTTTGACCAAGATGAACCGTTACCAACTTCCCAACTCATAGTCTATTACGTGGACAGATCGAGAATGACTCCCCAGTACACTTGTGAAATATTTCAGATTTGTGAAATGTCGATGTTAAGCACACGTTTTCACTTGTAGTTGAATACACTTGCCGTGGGAACATCTTCCCATGGCACTTGCACGAGGACCGGACTGAAGATGAAACGCTGACGAGTGCTAGAGGGAAGATGAAAGACTACATGGCGGTGCCGCCCGAAAACGGCGTAGTATAGGGACGTTTAGGGACGGCTGGTGCCAATAAACGCAATGCTTACGCATAACTTGACTCTCAAAGGAGATTTTTCATGAATTTTAAAATCTCACCCTAGCTATTTTCTTTCGACATATAAGTGCACTTTTGTCGGCTATAGCACCAGTCACCGACTGAAAAACTGATCCGGCTGCCGAGCTCTTCAGGGTCCACTTCTTCTTCATTACACAATCAATAATCTGTGCAAGTGCGATGTTTGCAGTCATGCATCGACTGAACGAAACCAGTCATTACGATATTTTCTTCCGCTTCGGTGAAGTTACTATGATCACCCCTCATAAAATGCTAAAAGTGGTAATGGGATCTCAATGCCTTGCCCAATTAAACAATGTTGAATGCGGTGTAAGGGCATATGCCTGTCCATATAACAAAGCCACCAACTTAGTTCCTCCTCTCCTCACGTAGGGTAGCAAACGGGGTACAACCTGTTTAACCTCCCTGCCTTTCCTTAGCCTTTATCTCTCTCACTCTCTCCAACCAACTTATATGGGTATACGCGCTGCCAGTTCCTATGATAACGCACCCATTAATGTTGCCTATGCCATGAAAGAACATTGCGAGTTAAAGAGGATCCATGTTATTTTTATGATTGAATAAAATACGTGTCGCGTGAGCTTGTTGCTGTTCCTGATTTAGCAAAAAGGTACCTATGTGCCGGAATAATTATAGTATCAGATAATCTTAATTAAATCCACGTTCCACCATATCTATACGACCAAGAGGATGTCCTTTCTCTTTTAATACGAAAGCAGCTTTGGGATGTTTCAACATGTTCTTGCGTGGCATATTGATCCCTCAAGTGGCGACATGAATGCAGAAAAGACTAAAGCGATCAACCTGGGGCTCCTGAATTCCTAGTTGAATCACTTGGGAAATGAAAATTGCTAGCGGTGTGAAACTGTTAGGAGCCACATCACGCCCTTGCTGAGGCATCGCGAAGAATTAGGTCAAACATACGCAAGGGACCAAAGCATTGTCATTGCTGCAAAATTACGCCTTTCTTCGTAAGAATTTTGCTTTGTTGTGAGCTATATCGCGCTATTGTGTCACTGTCCTCAATTTGAACACACAGGTGCAAGCATTCGCTAACCGTCAAAGACGTCCGGGCAATTTCCCGCTACGTACATGCGTACGAAAGCCACTTGAGCATTGTTCTTTTCGTTCGTAGACCCACAGGGCATCGGATGCACTGTTCTACTCCTTGAAGGTGACGTGCCCTGCGCGAACGCCTTTGTGGATGAACGATGCCTGCGCGATCGTTCATCCATTTCCCATGTCTTTTTTTTTTTGTTCTTTCACTCTACGTAGTTTTTTTTCTTTTTCTCTTGTAAGTTTACCCTTAGAGCGGCGTGTCCACATTTTTCTCGTTAGTGTCTTCGCTTTGTACATTTGTGTTCTGTTCTTTGCGTTCCGTCCTTTCCCCGTCATATTTGCAGGTGCGTGCTATCTAGACATTAATGCGCCTGAACCAGACCCCTTTTTCGCAAACTGGCGACAGCCTACGCATTCTTCATGGGGCATCCGATAGCACAACTGGCGCTGAAGCGCTTTCTACGGTTCACAAACATCATTGAATGCTGCTTGCATCCAGCACCAGCACCTGCGTGCCTAATACTTCGATTTCAGGCTCATTCGATCATGCCAGTATAAAACTGCCTCGCTAAACACATTGGACTACACTTACACGGAACATCCCTCCGTCACTTCTATTCAAACTCTACGGGGTGTGTTTAAAAAGTTAGCAGCAATGTATTAATCGATGTGGCAGTAAAACAACTTCAATACCCTTCAAAGTGGTCTCTTCGGTAATGCACCCACTTCTCCCAGCACTCCAACGATTGTTGGAAACACTGCTGCTGCAACCCGTCTTTAGGAAATTGTGATCAGCCGAGCCATCGAATCACGCATGATGTCTTCCGACTCCAATAGGGTTTCTCAGAGCGGAATTTTCAGCTTGGGCGGCAACCAAAATTCACGCGAAGCCATTTCGTGAGAGTAGAGAGTCTAGAATCAAAGGAGTGTTTTTTAGAGGGAGTTTCTTCTGATTCATTGTTAGCTGTTTTGTTCATTTTCACATGCTCATTATGCTAGCTGTTAGCTGTTTTGTTCTTGTTCGCATGCTCATTTTATTTTGTTGGCGGCGTGCCCGTGTGGAGTTTCCCATTTGGGCTTGTTGGTACAACATAGTGAAGATAACAGAGCAGATACTGACGAGGACGAAGGAAGGCACAAGTTAGACAAACACATTTGTCTAACCTGTTCCTTTCTTCATCCTCGTCGCTATTTGCGCTGTTCCCTCCAAAACAGGTCTGCCTGAACGCTGTTCACAGGCTACTGGCATGTCACCATCTTTAGAACTTTTGTACCCCTCCTTATTTTAGAGATTCTCATCACATTCAATAAAAATCATGTTGAGCCATTCTATTAGTTTCAGCTTGGGTATAGGCAGGCGATAGGCAAAATTTAATTCAATATTGCTGTTGATGTTCAGTTAACTCTCGACTTAGTGGAATCTGGCGAGCGCTCACTGCACGTCCTTCACTGATGAATCGACTGCCAGAAATAGACACCTTCAGGTGGCAGAAAAAAAATTCACGCGTGCTCAGGAATGTAACCTTGACGGCTGCGCCGAGGGAAGCCTGTCGAATTTAATTGGTTTGAGTGAGAGAAACTGAGGAGCCCTTTCCCTATCGGGAGAATGGGAGCTAGCAAAGCCTGGTGTGTGCGTGCCTGACCGACTGAGCTACCACTTTTCTTACTTGATTTCTTTCTTTCTTTCTTTCTTTCTTTCTTTCTTCCTTTCTTTCTTTCTTTCTTTCTTTCTTTCTTTCTTTCTTTCTTTCTTTCTTTCTTTCTTTCTTTCTTTCTTTCTTTCTTTCTTTCTTTTATTATTTATTTATTTATTTACTTATTTATTTATTTAGTTCTTTCTTTCTAATTGAGCCACGTTCCTCCGTAACTGTTTCCTTCCTTCATGCCGAGAATTGGACCTTTAACCACGTGCTTAGGAGCACAACACTTGACTTGCATCAGTAAACAGCAATGCTCATGCTTTCATGTCCGCTTAGCAATGAAGCGTGACAACGTGAAATGAAATGTCACCTCGATAAAAGATCAGATTGACATACCACAAAGGGCTAATCACCGGCAACCCCAAGATTGAGAGAGCAACAATAATTGTAAAATGGTGCATAGAAATACGCATGTAACCAGCGTAGCCATGAGCGCCTCATTTCTTTGCACACGCGGGTGCCAGGTTTTTGTATGGCGCGAAAATCCACTGCAGGAGACGTTGGAAGTTGTTGAGCGCTCAACAGAGAGTATTGTGCCGCAATAATTTTTCCAATAGGTTCATTAGAAGCTGAGCAAACCAATGTTTTGAAGCGGCGCCAAACCATGATGCGAGGAGGTGAGCTTGAAACGCTTGCCGCTCGCCCCGTGTAGCATTCGCAAGTTTAATACCTTTTCTGCCCTCTTCGGCACGTGAGCGGTAGGATCACATGACGCATACGCATGAACACGTCATGCACACACAAGGGCACGAGCGCATGACGTGCCCATAATTACAGTGATTACATCACTTCTAGCTGTAATGAGTAATGTAACGCATTACTTTCAGCGAGTAGTCTCAAGAAAGTAATTTGAACAAAAAGGAAAGAAAAATGACAAAGACGAGTTAACCTGAGTGCAACACATCAGGCGTGGTAACGAGGCAGACCCACAGAAAAGCCGCGAAGCACCTGAACGAGGTGGAGTACCTGTGTAAAGGATATGAAATAAACATCAAATGTTCCAAGAATACGTCACCGTACGCTAGGAAAATTGAAATCATTATTGGAAATTGTGAAAGAAATCGGCGAGATGCCCAGGGAAACCACGCTGCCCGCAGGTAACTTAGCTTGAGAAGCACGTACGTAGTTCTGTCTCCAATGAGCAATACAGGAGTGTGTTCGACTTTCTGCGGACAGCTCTCCCACCTGAAGGCTATACTCGATTACGAGTAAGGAGTCTTGAAGGGCCCCTTACCAGGTGACATAACGAATTTTAGTTTGACAGTATAAGTTGTTGCGCGCCAAATAAAGAGCCGTATGCCACAAGAGTTTTTCTAATCGGTCCATTAGACGCTGAGAAAACCAATACTCTGAGGCGGCGCGAAACCACGATGTGAGGAGGTGAGCTTGAAACTCTTGCCGCTCGCCCCGTGTAGCCTTCGCAAGCCAAATCCCTTCCTTGCCCTCATCGGCAAGCGAGCGGGAGGATCACATGACGCATACGCATGAACACGTCATGCTCACGAGAGAATGACATGCTCGAACCAGCCCGAGCCCCCGAGACGCCAGCGATGTTGTGTCGGCGTTCTCTGTGCTTCATCTGTGCAAGCTATGCCGAATGCGCTCTCGCCGATAACTTGGCTTTCAACCTGTTACCCGAGCATGAAAGCTGCGACATCTGTACGGACGCGAGACTAGCTGCATCATCATTTAGTGGCGCATGAACATTTACATAGACGCGAGAGGATAAATAAGCCTAATGAGCGCTGGAACGCGGAAAGTTAGTTTTATTCTAACGGGTGGCGTCTGCACGATGCGCAAAGCGCGAGATTATGAACGCATGCGAAACGGAGGCAGATTAGTCTCGCATCTCGCTGCGATTTCACAGTAAAAATTAAAAAAAAGAAAACACACCCACATTCCTTTCGTGTGTTTTATCTGTTCTGTTCTGTTATACCTGGCTTGCTGTGGAGAGGTCGAGGTTCATATTACCTCGGCTACTCCATATCTATGACTTCTGCAGCAAAAAAGAAAAAAAAATGTTAGCCAAAATGAACGATGAGCAACTACAAAAAAAAAAAAACATAATTGCACATTATTGCTCTCAAAGTTTTAGTTCATCTGTTCAAGCATCAAATTACACAAACTGCACATGTTGCATCAAATAATTATCGTAGTGTCACTTTCTACTGTGGGCGACGTCAGAGCACTGGTGTCCACGTAGAGGCAGCGACGTAAAAGCACTACCAACTACGTAGGGCCACATCTTCTCGCACGTCATCCCCTCATTCTCTGGGCGCGCGTCCCGCGAGAAGGGCAAGCAAAGTTCAGCTTGAAATTTGACCCATTTCCGCCGCACGTAGCGTTCCAAATTTGGCCAGACGTGATCCGTGAACGCCCAGTGTATGCATCGCGCTCGTCAGCTCAAAATCGGGCAGACCTGGTGAGGGGCCCTATAGGGGCGTTTCCCTCTTGCGCTTCTTTCACTCTCTCTCTATTTCTTGCTTCCTCTAACTTTCCATCTCTGTATTTCTTTCTATCTTAATTTCCCTTTTTGTCTTTCTTTCTCGTCATTTCTCTCTTTCGTCCTATGTCAGCTTTTTTCTTTGATTCTCTCTCTTTCTGTCTTTCTTCTCTTCATTCCTTTTTATTTCTCTCTTTCGGTCTATGCTATGCTTTACTATCTCCCCTCCTCCTTTCCCTCCTCCTTACTATCACTTCCTTTTCTCGCCACTTTGGAGTACTATACTAAGGGCGCCATGATTTCGGAGTTTATTTTTCTTGAAATTCGGGGGTGTTTTTCGGAGTTTATTTTTGGGGAGAAAATTTGGCGTTTACCGCAGTTTATTTCTTGTAAATGACGAATTCTCGGAAATTCGGTGTGTAAACTTGCATTATAAGTCCCGGCAATGTGCTCTGAATAATTTCATTTGCAATGGAAATGCGTTGCATTGTTTTCGTGGTGATCCTGTTACTCCAGATTTACATTTTTTTTTTCACCAAGCTCTTTATTTTCCCTGTTGATAAGGCTGTTGATGTGTACTGCTGTAAACTCGCCAAAGTATATATTTGGGAGGCAGGAGCTAGTCAAGCTGCTTCTCAGGTTTTCCTTCGAGCCTCCCTGAACTTCTTGATGAAAAATAAAGGACTATTTTTATAATTAATCTCAATACTCATATATCGTAGATTGAAACTGTGTCTGAACAGAAAAACATGCAAACATATTAAGTGTATTTTAGATGTCTGGAAGGTCTGAACGCACAAACACGTATACACTCAAGCCAAAATACTCGAATACAAAACACCTACGTTTGTTAGCATGACGACCTAACGCTTGTTGTAATAGACGCAAGCATACTTTACGAGGTTCCTGCTGCTGATGCAGGTGCGCTCTTTCGATTGATGACTGTCAGCTTTGAAAATGGCCTTTGAACGTTGAAAATACCCCTTTAAAATCAAAGTTTATTGGATGAATCTGATTTGAGTAAAGTTTCACCGGCGAGTGTTTATCGGCATTTCGGACACGGAGCTCTAACTATACTATACAAGGCTACGCTGTGCGCTGCTAGCGTGCCTCGATAGCCGAATGGTTAGGACGCGCGCCTTCAGATCGTGGTTTGTGTATTCGAATCCCATCTCGCCCCACGAAATATTTTCGCGAAGAATTTCTCTCCTTCTCTATGGTTTTTTTTTTCTCTAGTTCTTTCTTTTTATTTCTTTCTCTCTCTCTACTCGTTCTCTCACCCATCAGAGTTATTCCATCTCACGCCGGCGAAATAG
Organism: Rhipicephalus appendiculatus; assembly: GCA_030522465.1. NCBI lineage: Eukaryota > Metazoa > Arthropoda > Arachnida > Ixodida > Ixodidae > Rhipicephalus > Rhipicephalus appendiculatus. The sequence goes on from JALIZH010011207.1 coordinate 86,175, forward strand.
GCGCGCGTGTGTTGGGAGGGAAGCAGAAGATGAAGATGAGGACTGAGAAGAACAAGAGGACAAAGACAGTGCGTGCCGATTGATGGTGATGACAGTTTCTCTTCACACTACCCAGCGCAACGAAAAGCTTTATGAGCTCCGCTCGTAAAAAAAAAAAAAAGGTTCGATACCTTTTTAACACACCGCGCACATCACTATGTGCCACTTGGGAAGCGTAGGCGGGCTGCGGTCAGATAGAATTGAAGTTTATTATCCCCCTTTTTCAAGGAGGGCTTCGCGTCTGTGCACTTCGCTTTAATGTGCTCGACTGAAATGTGTTTCCTAAAAGCTCTTCGAAACACGTCCTGTCACTCAAAAGGAATGCAGCGGGAGACATAAAGGGACTGTTTCAACTACGAACGCGGCTTCCAACACCTTGCAGAAAGTATGCCAGGAAAGTGTTTATCTAGTGCATCTGACAGGTTAGCTTCCTGTGCAAACACTCATCTCCCGAAACAGGGCACTAAATAATGACACGTTCGACGCAGCTGACAGAGCCTTTTAGCTTGCCTATATAGATGTCAGAAACGAAAGTACTGATGACATACTCGCCGTGAACCGAGCTGCTACTTAAGTATGTAGGGCCGCTGACTGACGTGTGTACAGGGAGGATGTGCGCTATGATAAATCTCTACTGTAAACTACGGCAGATGTCTTCAAAAGGTTTACATTGAATCCGTCGTCATGTCATCTATGTCCGAACTCTCCCCGCGTACTCAAGAAAGCAGCATGGCAACTTGCTGCGCTTCACAATATGCGCACTTCTATTTCCGCTAATAATTTCAAGTGACGCCATAGATTATATGTCACGGGAGGTGCGTGGAACATAATTTTATTTGTTGTTCACATTTGTGCCTAATGCTTCGAATTCCTAAAATAATTCATTAACTTTTTTCAGTTTTTCTAACGTTCCTTTTCTCTATGTTTTAAATGCGAAGCATTTCTTTGAGTACTGTAAGCACTTTTGCGTTTCTATCTGCGTATCTATCTATCTATCTATCTATCTATCTATCTATCTATCTAGCCGCCTACGTCTGGGTGCTCTCGTGATGGCCTCCTTAACTTGGGGTAGACCAAAATGTGTATGGGAGGGTAAGAGGTATTGACGAATATGTCTGGCTGGTCCTCACATGAATAACATGACGTTCACATGAATAACATGAAAATGCCGTCGCGTACGTCGTCAAACTCATTTCTCCAGTCACGTGTGGCTCATACCCGTATACCACGGGTAGCGGAATGCGGGTATGCGCCACAGGACTTTGACAATTTATATCTACCCAGGAACGGCGAGAACAGGTATTGCTAATTTAAATGCGAGAGCGTTAAGAAAAACTGACATCGGTGGCGTTGACACTGGTAATTTAAAGGCGACAGCGTTAAGAAAAACGAACATCGGCGGCGTTTACGCGAGGAATACAAATAGAAATCAGTGTCCCAGCAGGAATCGAACCCGAGCATTCTGCGTGGCAATCAAGCATTCTACCACAGAGCCACGTGAGGTCTCGAAACTGCTTTGGAAGAACACCCTATGTAGACGTAATGTTGGTGAAACGTATATTGTGGTTGCATTGCTGGCTATCTAATTTTATAAACATTACATACGTGCTCCTATGACGAAGGAGTCATCTCGGGTTAACGTCAGTTGTATACTTAAGCGTCATCCACTGTAGTTGGTTTACGCAGCACTATCCAGGGCTACCATCCTTGCAAGCATAAGCTCTACATATCATCTTACGGCTTCTGGTTTTGGCAATACCCATGTTTCTGTCGGCATCGTTACACAACTGTAAACAACTGGTTATATGAAACATATGAGACTGTTTAACAAGTCTGTGCTTGCAACATTTGTAAATATCTTTAGCGTCATTTCATGACGTTTCGCTGATAGAAAAAAATTACACCGAGTCACCTTACCTCCGGATGCTTCGCATAACATCGATTCCCATGGTACTTGGGATCTGCCTAATTTTTCATTTTTTGAGTTTGGGTAGCCATTTTTTTTATTTTTTTTTTCGCTGCCAGAACTTATTGCAACGGAAATAGATGAGGTGATATAAACCTTAACCTCTACACAGCAAGCCATTTAAAACAAAACAGAGCAGAACAGAATTCATAATTACGATTACGCTATAAGATCAGGAGTCTCCAGATATATCATAAACTCGCTTACAGAATCGGGGATAATTTTTGCAAAACATTGCATTACAAGGATAAGTTCCACCTTTTCTTGTACTTTGAAGCTTTGCTGATCGATAAACACGGTTTGACAGTCCCAATTTTGCAAGATTAGCTTTACACTGTGTGGGTTTTCACATGCTGAGAATAGGTCTGCATGGTCAAGCGCGTTCACGTTTTATTGCCTTCGTCGTCTTTCCTGCTCGTTAATATGCAGTGGAGGGTGGCAATAGTCCATCTATTGAACAACGCCCGCATGAATACGCAAACAAAAACAAAACGAACTCGGAGATCGGTGACGAGAAATTTTGATGCTGCCAATCAGAGCACGTGTGAAAGGAGAATATACTCACAATAACAGCTCAGCAAATTTTTAAACGCTCACGAAAGGCCTAAAAGTAAGACGACTTCTGACATTGGTTTTTACTTCGACAGAAGGTATGTGTCTCAAACACAACGTGTAGTGAAAGACGATTACTGTAACATCGATTTCCTAATAGCATCCCTGTTCCCCCCCCGCTTTCGTTGATTTCTCTCTAAGGCTACGCGACCTAATTATGTCCTTATGCGCAAGGCCAGAGAAAGAAATTTTAAAGAAGGAGAACCTACAAATATTAAAGCAGGGGAGCCATTTCATTCCAGATCTCGATGAAAAGAGCGTCACCTCGGTAGCATAATTGCCTGTCACATGACAGCGACTATTGTCCCATAGCCCAGGTTTTGGGGTTTTGCACTCAAACTACACATGGCAATGGCAAAAGGAGAGATGAACAAAGGGATGTTTACAGTGAATCTGCGTTTGCGTGCCGTTTCTTAAAGACGAAATTGACAGATTGTGCTAAAGAATTGTAAAAATGAAACACCCTGTGCGAAGTTGTCGCTTATTGTGCGAAGTGCAGAAGGAACTTTCAGAGCTGTTTTCTGTTAAAGCAACGTCATCACAGATCAAACAATGAGATAGCTTCCTTTCGTTTTCGCATGTGCACTTCATTGTAAAACAAGCGCTTCTTGTCACAAACAACTTCAAAAATTACCTGCTAGGGCTGCAACAACAACCATGCACATGCGTGGAAACATAGCTTTTGTTCCGCACAAGATGCGCAACCTTGACCAGATAGAAAAAAAAAAAGAAAGTTGGCCAAAGAAAGGCTCAATCAACGTAGGGTGCTGTACAACAGAACTTTCACGAAATAAAAAGGCCGAACCGGATTCTGATATCGCAGTATTCCGAATCCGACGAGCTGCGCGTTCTTTTGGGCCACGGCATTGCCAACCCGCCGGGAAACATGAAAACTTTTATAGTTGTGTGCCTCTTGTCTGCTGGTGAGCAAGTTCACGTGAACTTATTTCTTGCTTATGTGTTTATGCTTACACGCATCGCGAAGTATTTCATCCACTAGACCTCCTGCGATGATTCTGTAGATTTGCTCTTATGCTGTTTGAGGGTGTTTGTAGGTTTAGAATAACATGGTTTGTAGGTTAAAATAGGATGGTTACATTCCTTAAACAACTGGAGATACTGGCACTGTGCTAAGCGTTTCAAATGCTGGTGTAAAAATCCAGTTTTGCACGGAGCAGTAAGCATTTGGCAAGGTAAAACATCTCCATATACCGTATATGCTTAACGTGAAGCCATGGCCTTTGATATTGCAGTCACGTGCATGCTGCTTTGTTGTGGTTTATTCAGATAGGTGTACAAGTATTTTGTGACTCCTTCAAGCAAAACATTGCAATTTACCTTTATGTGCATTTTCTCCTTTCGAAGGCATTGTACGATATTCTGTTGCATTTGAAGTAGAGATACCAATGAACATAAAACTGAGTTGATATACTCAAGAAGACCCCCAAGATTGTTTCAAGATCTCAAGCTTATGTCTTTGCAACCAGTAAAATTATATCGACCTTATTCTTGCGCACCATTAATCTACAAAATTCATTGTTTGCTGGTATAAATGAATGCAGGCTTGCCGTTGGTGGCTACATTGCGCCAAATTGGCTACTTTGGAACCCCGTTGGCGACGAAAATTTCAGTTGGCGCCATGGCTCTTTTTTTAAACTTGTAGTTTTACTTATTCAAAATGGTTTTATTTATTCATCAATAGTAAAAACTCTGTTGATAATACCGCGTCTGTTCTATTTGGCTAGAAATTCGGCGGTAATATCAAATGACATGGCTACTTTGGCTAATTTTGGCGTGAGTTATGGCGCCTTTTCATGTCCACCCAACGGCAACCCTGAATGAATGTGTGCGGAACAAGTGTATTATACGAGAAAAGTACCCTGGAATTTCAAGTCAGAGACAACATTATATCGAAGTCTGGTTAAAATAAGGGCTCATTGCTAAAGAAAATAATAGGGGAATAAATTTCAATTGATTTGCTTTGTACATGACCACATTTTTATTTAATACGCTGGCATGTTCAACGACTTCATCGACACTCAGTGCGAACCTCGGAAATAAATCTCAGGTTTTAAACATGAAAAAAACTTAATGCAGCTTGCACTAGCGGTGCCAAGCCTGAAGGAAGTGCGGAGCTTGGCAGCCTTCTTTGTTTCTGTTCTGTTTTCTTTTTCTTTCCTCCTTTCTATCTTTTTCTTCTTTTCCTTCTTTTTCTGTCTCTTTTTCTCACTTTATTTTTCTTTATTTCTTCCTTTCTCTTTATTTCTTTCTCTTTCTGGCTATTTCTTTTTTTCTTCCTATTTTTCCCCTTTCTCTCTTTTTTCTATTTCGTGCTTGCTTCCTCTTTTCTTTTGTATCTTTATACGTAGTTTTGCCTGCGTTACGCAAACCGCACTATTTGTTTCTTTTTCTTTTTTTTTGCTGCTGATGATTAGAGATCATCATGAAGGTACTCGTAGAAGAGGAAGACGACTTCTCCATGGCGCGAGCACGCGCTGACTATGGTACACATGGAGCGTACGCACACGACAGCATACGACAGCCCGGCCCCTTAAAGGGCTCCGCACTTAACAACGAATCGTGCGTGAAAAAATCCAGCCAGCTTTACTTCGAGAACGCTTTCGAAACAGTGAAGCGTATGCCCTATGCCCTTCCTTCAGCAGGCTATATTGTACTTCTATATTTTACAGCGAAAGCTGTTATGAGATCACAACAAGGGCCGTTTTTGCGCCGTAGTTGACCGCCGCCGCCGCCGGTGTCCTTAACCGCTATCGCGCGAAATAAGAAAAAAAACTAAATCAATAAAAATTACCTAGGACAGAATATGAATCGAACCCGGGCCCTCTACGTCGCAGCCCAGTACTCTACCAATAAGCTACGCCGGTGCTTGAAACGCCGTCGGAAACTGACCCCATGCAGGCTTCATTTCGGGTAAAGAATCGCGTTAACATATGTAATAGAGCGTTTTAGAACAGTAAAGTGACAACCAGGCGTCACACAATGTGAATAGCGTAACGAGTGGGTCGTTCAATGCTCCAACCCATTACAAAAGCCTCAGGTATAATTTTTCATCGTCGTCAGCCTCAGTATCAACGAAGTGCACATAATGGGCTACACGTGTGTAGCGGGTACCGCGCTTTTCCGAAGAATGACGAATAATGTCATAGTGGACTCTTCCCTACTACACAAAAGTTAGGATGATTTATGGCGTAGTGGGTACCATGCATGTGTGCTTGTAGTTTTTGCCCCAAGAGTGTTTAAAAAAGGCTATAGAAAGACCGCTCTTCCAGCTTTCACTGTGACTGGGCTGCGCGTTCCGCCCAGGCCTGGCGGTTTTTCAAGTCTTCCCGCTAGCTTCGGCCTCTCTTGCGCGAACTGTGCGGTTGTCTCGGCGATGACATGCCCATTCTCGCGTCAACTCTCGCTGACGATAGTCGGGTGGCTTCTTCATCAGGAGGACGAGAAACGTTCGCCATCTTGAAAGCGCGAACTCCTGAACACAGACACTGACACGCTATTTCACACTGCACTACGCCTAACCGTCATCCCATCTTGGCGCGTTTGCCGGAGGTTCACCCCTCAACATCCTCCACCCACGCCTCTCGCAGCACACGCAGCCCTCCCCCTTCCAACCGAGGCTCACTCTCGCCACAATACGAGGCCACGTAATAAGGGCTACCACGACCCCGGACATGGAAACCTCAACTAAGGACAGCTTCACTGTTAATACCGCGCACGCTTAGTAGCAGTGCACGATTCATACAGATAAAATTAGGCAGATTTTAGAGAATGCGATGACATTGTAAACCTATAAAATAGTGAAGAAGACTTGACCATTTCATTTTAAACAGCACTATATAAGATTGCAACCAGCAAGAGAACACAAAACATTCCATATTATTTTACTTTGTTTTTCACAAAAGAGCTGCAGCTGAGTATGCATCGTTACCAATTTGCATAATTTGTATTGCTGATAATGTTGATGTCCACTAGCTCTGGCCTCCCAGCATTGTTACTACCTCTATTTTTTTCCTCTTTTCTCATCTTTCTATTACCCTTCTCTAAACCCCAGTGTAAGGTAGCCAACCGGAAGTTTTTCTGGTTAACCTGCCTTCCTACTCCCTTTCTGTTTCCTTCGTTCCTTCACAGTAGTAATTTTGTCAAAAAGACCTTCCCAACTTCTCAACCTTTCTCTTATTACTGCTGTCCTTTTTCCTGCCATGTTCACGATGTAAATACCGTAACACTAAAGATGCATCGTGTCTTGCATACAGCGGCACTTACAAACGCACGAAGGCAAGGTGCTCTGGGAAGCAATCTGGGAGCCACTGGTGGAATCAGGGGTGAGCTGCGAGCCGGCGTGGAACGAGCCGGTCCAAGCGGAGGGCCTGGTTTGACTGCGAGCATTGGAGGGAATCTCGGTGCAAGGCTCGGTGGTCAAGCTGGCATTGGCGCAGGCAGCTACGGTTTCGGTAAGACACATTTCAAAAGTGACGTCATAACATGTAGCAGCATGCCTTGGAAGACATTAAATGTTCGTAATAAAAATGTTCGGTCGCCCTTTATGGGTTATAACATGCGCCCCGAGCACGGAATGGTCAAAAACTTCACTGCGACTCCGACAAACGCCATACTGTATCGCAAAATACTGCTATGTTGAGGGGGGGGGGGGGGGGGGGGAATTGCGCTACAGTTAACTGGGACTTAACAGGCAACCTGTCAATGCACTGCAGACAATGCGGATGCAGCCCAAAGTTCGAAGAAACTGAAGTATTAGCCAAATCAAAGAACAAGGAGACCAGAGAAATATGGGAGGCCTACCATATAACTAACCAGCAAAGCGCATGCGTCAGTTTATGCTCCATTCTACTAACCCCACAAGAAATCGACTTCATCAGAAGAAACAAGCATCACTGACGTCACCCACACCAGGCACGTGTGGCGCAAGATTCCTGTTCAGAAGAATGTAACGCCCTCTCCCATCGTAGATTAACGGCTGTCCCTTTTCGTGGAATATTTTCGTCCTTCAACGTTCTTTTCAATAAATTCAGTTGATAGTTTGCGCTTGTCGTGTCCATTTCGTTCCTCCGTCCTCTAGCTTTGTTAAGTCCCAGTTAACTGTAGCGCAATTTCCCCCCCCCAACATGCACAACCAACCAGGGGCGTAGCCAGAAATTTTTTTCGGGGGGGGGGGGGGGGCACCGCCTTGATTTCGGGAGGGGCACCTCCTTGAAATGGTCATTTTTCACTCTGTATGCCATGGCGAAAAAAAAATTCGGGGGGGGGGCACGTGCCCGGTGTGCCACCCCCCTGGCTACGCCACTGCAACCAACTAGCACAATTTCTTACTTTGCTGAATATACTGCTAATTGGAACAGTATTTACTTCAACCGCTTTTCATATGATGGCGCTGCCATGCACTCTTGCCACCACTTGAACCACGTGTACAACGTTACAACTAACTTTTAAAGCTATTGTACTCTTTATACGTAACATGGTCGGAATTTTTTTCACTATGATATCTGTCATATCTTGTAATATACCTCCCTACGAAATGTGGCGCCGGCTAATTGAAAGAGTTTGCACGTGACAGAGCACTATTGAGGCACTATTTCAACCTCAGTGCGATTACGGTTGAAGTAGATTTGGACGGGAAATGGAAATCATGTTCTACAATCTGTGACCAAGTGAATCAACCAGAAAATTATTATTTAGCAATGAAGAATCCTCGTTTATTTCAATTGGCACACAATCTTTGGTTTATCAGTGTCACAAGGTTACAGCGACTAATGTGTCCCACATGTTTGTAATCTTGAACTCATAATACATACAACCATAGGTCGGCAAAAATCGTGGAGCTCACTCAGACTCACTCATAAAATATATTTTGCGCTTAGTGCTCACTCGGACTCAAACTCACCAAAATTTTCCTCAACCCGACTCACTCGGGCTCAAATTCACCAAATTATCACTCACTTGAACTCCCTCGGACAAAGACTCACGGCTCGACCTGAGTCTGAGCGAGTCCGAGTGAGTCAAGTCATGAGTCCGTTAGCCTAGAATTAGCTTTTTCGGCCATAGTGTCAATGTTCTTTAACACCAACCCGTAATAGGTGCTCTTCTTGGCGCCTTTTGATATAGTACCTTCGAATACGAGTTACGAGTGGTTGCAATCCAGCAAGGACATTTTCTTGAAAGAGATGACTGACACGAGATATATTTATCAAGAACTTCCCTGGAAAAGTTTGCGGGGCGAATGTCACGGCATCCCCTTACGTATGTCATGCCTGTGATCAATAAATATTGAAATGGTGTATGAACGACACTGCTTTGGAATACTTGTGAATAGACGTGAATGTAAACGTAAATCTACGTTACGCTGATAGTAATCCTCAGGATGAGTAGATAGTACACTTCTACCTACTGATCTTGAGCATACAAGATGAAGGGTGAGGCAGGGGTCATTGTTGAAAATGATGGGGCAGAAAATTTTTCCGCATGTATCGGTGACACGGCGCTATTGCTTCAGGGTAGGTATTTAAGAAAAACACATCATAACACCTTTACAGATAACCAATGCGCTCATTTGACCATTTAACAAATTTATTGCTGATTTTGAGTCGAATGTTTTGGCCGTTGAGGACAAACAGATGCTAGTTTCTTATCACCAGCAGCTACTTAGTAAATATTGTCAGTATTAGCTACAATGTAGCGGCACTAATGTTCAAGGCGATATTTTTAATAATCGTATTTCTGAGAAGCATATATAGCATGCCATGTTAAATGTTTTTATTGTGTACTTTTAAGCTCTTATAAGCGTATATACTTTACGAGTTCTTTTTGTTTTTGCTAAGGCACTTTAAATTTAAAAAAAAATATCAGCCTGCGCATAAACGCGTCCGACGATGGATTGCTTAATATTTGCAAATATTCGAACTATGCCTCACAAAGAAAAATGTTTTTTCTGCCCCCCACATTTCAAAAGGACCTTCATTATTTAAATAACATAATCTGCAAATGCCTCAAGTACACTCAATCGGAGAAGTCAGAGTCTCGGCTGTAAAAATACAAATTAAGTTTATTACGCAACGGTTTCGAAAATTTACAAGCGTATATTGTATATGCAAACTCATGACGCCAAGGCAAAGAACCGGAAGAAATAGCCAAATGAGCCATAAGAGAAGGCTTAATAGGAGTGATGAGCAGCATCAGCACTCTTTTTCCTCCTCTGTTGGTCTTTTTCGCCGTTTCTGGATTTTTCAAACATCATAACAAATTTAAATTTGCCAGACAATGTTGCTGTGGCCCCGATTTCTAATATTCGCGTATATTGAGTCAAAAATGGCTGACAGATCCGGAAAGTGTTGAAGGGCGGCCCACATTGCACCATGCATGCACGCTTCTCTTCAATATGATGAATTTTGGAACGTTATGCTACTGAGCTTTATGAAAACGATTACTAAGGGACGTTTGTGTTCCCAGCTATTACACGATGCAAACTTGTGAGCATTCGCTTTAATCGATTTTTTAGCAAAAGAGGCAAGTTTAGCGTGATTGCTTACTACGGTCAACGGCTTACCATACGCAGGAGGAGGGGCAGGCTATCCTGGGTCTTACGGATCACCATGGGGTGGCGCTTACGGTGGCTATAGCCCTTACGGAGCGCCCTTTGGTAGTGGATACCACGGCTTCAACCCGTATGGTGACTATGGTTCGTTCGGTGCGTACAGCCCGTATGGTGGATACGGCGGCTACAGCGGATACGGCGGATATGGTGGATACGGATACAATCCTTATGGAGGCTATGGTGTCTATGGATATCCTGGACTAACTTTCCCCTCTGGCAACTGGGTTGCTGGCGCGTATAACGCAGCAGGAGGAGCCGCTGTACCGCGGGCGCCTGCTCTATCTACTGCCGGGTCAGCTGATGCATCAAGGTGAGATCTCTCTTACCGCTATAGTCATTCATGGTAGCCCATCTGCTTAGCCTCTAGTAACTCTTTTAGGACATCGACCAGACTATAATATCGGGGTGGTTAGTAATCATCTCCCGAACATTCTAGCGCAAACAATCCATGGGATAAAAAACTGTAGGCTATCAATTGCAACGAGCCGAACATGAATAACCAATATCTCTCTTGCTTTTTTTTGTCACGAACGAACATGAGTCGATGCTTGAATAATAGCGGCATAATAATATAGTTCTTGATATTAAAAAGAAATAAAACAATCTCCCCGATATATGCACTGGATCATTTTATGATAAAGTTTAATCTGCCTATTTGTGGTAAATGTACCCTTGTTATTCCAAGCTTGACACAAGCTTCCCTGCTTGCCATATCATGCAAGCAGATAAAAATTTTCGGCAGTTGTTGCCAACCATGCTCAAGACAACTTATTTTACACAATTGAGGGTATTGTTCGATGAGTACCACGGTCATTATAAGAGAGGCAACAATGATGCGCACGTAAAAACTTAGAATTGGTTAGCTGAATCGTTAAAATGATGGAAAACAAGCTGCGCGATTTTCTCTATTAACATTAGCATGCTCTTCGCGTTCTTAGAGAAAAAGAGTGAATGTTTTTTTTGTTTTTTTTTTTGCTGTGTTTTTTGTTCTTAACAACTGTAAACAATTGAAGAGATCAAGGTAGAAAAGGAAGGGAGACAGCTTGAGGTGTCCTTTTACTTCGGCGTACATGGTGGCAATGTGTTGCGCAATCATTGCAGATTATTGCGCAAGTTATCCCTTTTTTTCTTCTTTGAAATGTGGTGCTGTGCGTGTTTCTTTAAACTGTAGGACGGTGACCGAGCTTGCGTTGCTCGAACTTTCTTCTCTAAAATGAGCTATTGTTTCCTTTCTTCTTTCAACAACAGTGCTGCACCCGCTGCTTCAACGTAAGGCACGACTATCAAGTGGACAAATATATTTTTAAAAGGTACGTCACAAATGTTAACTAGATTTTATGCGAAAGAATATTAATAACAACACTAGAAGACAGGTCCACTAGTCCAAACGTCGGCTCGAGCACACACACCCTGATTACAGATTTTGTCAGCACTGGAAGAGACACGTAAATCATGAAGTTTGTATGAGTCAAACTTTTTCATGTATTTTCTATCACTACTGCCGGCGATCAGCACTTTACTCGACGAAGCTGCTACCAATGATTACATTCCGTATGCAAACCATTCTTTAGTAAACCAAATGCACTTTGACGATTTCTCTCAATCTATTTAGGTATACCTACGTCTTGGCGCTCTCATCGTCGTCACGTTAGCTTGGTATTTATATGTACCGCAAGTGGCACAGGAGGACTTGAGTGTATGACGAGAACGATTCCCATGTCATGACATGAATAATGCGATTTTTTGGCCGCGTAAGTCATGACATTCTTTCCACAAGTCATGAAATCCTTTCTACCAGTCACGTGTGACACGTACCCGCATTCAGCTGCCCGTGGTGTGTGGGTATGCGCCACAGGCAGGTATGTGGATTCATAGTCGATATTACCTAGCCCTTGGAAAAAACGCGACAACGTGACGGAGCCCGCGTCGCAGAAGGAAGCCCGTGTCATTGTTGTCGATAGGTGAAATATTAGAATGATCGCAAATAATCAGAGCTGGGCAGAGATACTCGGAAAAGTATTCGGGAATACAGATATCGAAATACTTGGGCTCGAAGCCTAAAATACATATACTGAGATACATTTGGCTTTGACGTAACGGGATATTTCGGAGATACGTTTGCAAAAAGACGAAAAAAGTATTCCGGAATACAGATACAGCAATACAGATACTGGAATACTTTTTTTTTCTTTCGGGGTGGCTTATAATCCGCAAAGACATTTATTAAGTGCAGCATACTGTTGTAAATAAAGTTGCAGCGCATTGAAACTTGCAGCTGATTCATTTATTACAGTACCCTCAGTGCCATTAAGATATTATAGAGGGGAGGGGGAGTTACAAAGTACATAATTGGTAAAAAGACCCTGCGATACAACGTAAACGTGCCATTTTCATCGCTTCTTCTGAAACTGTCGAATGCACCGATATCGTAATGAGTTGCCGCCCGAAAAAAATTACCCGGGCTGCACAGGCCTCGAGAGACAGCGACTTTCGTCGGTAACGGCTGAGAACACAGACTCCGCGATACCGCAGTTAGCGGCGCCACGAGTTTTGCCACATAGGCCATTCTATGCTTGAGGGCAAACCATCACCGCCCTTCCTATGTCGCCGGCCAGCGGCGCGCCTTTGCTACCCATGGCACAGAAAGAAAAAGAACCTTCATTCCCCCCTTTGGAAACCCACCTGAGCTCATTTCCGACAAAAAAAATGTAACGAGATACCCGTCTCTTGCATAGTATCGCGATACAATCGATACATCGTAAATGTATTTACCTACTGAGATACAAATACAATTTGAAAATGTATTTTGATACAGAAATGCAGATACTCAAAAGTATCTCTGAAATAATATCGCGATACTCTTGTATCGCGATACTGCTTCTCCCTTCAAATAATAAAACTCACTGCTTCAGGCACTACCGAACCCAGGCATTCTGCATGGCAGTCGAGTATTCTACCATAGAGCCACTGAAGTGCTTGAAACTGTTTTAGAAAACTACCCTGTCCAAGCCAAGATGTTTAGCCAAGATATGTATAAACTACCCTGTACAATCCGGCATAGGCTGCAGCACACTGACTGCTTCGCATGACATCGATTCCCACGATGCGTGAGACCTGCCGCATTATTCTTTTAACCAGGATACGGCTGAAAAATGATTTATTTCTATTTGCATGTGCCTGTGCACTTGCCACAAGTACTTAATGCAGTTACTCACTGTTGTGTCCCAAGCGCACCTTTGTTCCCGAGCGAGCCCCCGAACGTCTTGAGTGAAGCGGTACACCGTTCCTGCGGACGTCCGGTTGTCGACTCCTTCCCTCTCCCCCGCTCGTTACAAACGAGTCACCGCGCGTTTTCCCCGGCAGTTCGGCTGCCGCCTCCAAGTAGGAATAAACACGTTTTCAACCGTTCCTGCCTGTCTATGCTTTTGAGGCTAGCGCGCCCCGCGCGTACGTCTCTGGGCCGACGACACATCCGGACATAACACTCACTGAGTTTTTACTTTAGCAACAGATCACGATGTTAATGAGTGAATGAGTGAGTGAATCAACATTTATTGGGTCCAGCTGACTTCCCTGTATTCTGGTAATGCTGGAAACGGCGTTAAACGAAGTAGATTTATCCATTGTTTCTAAAAATGTTGGAAATCAACCGTCAGTCATGCTGGTCCTCATGCATGCGCTTTTAAATAGTAGAAGGAACAAAAAAAGCGCGTGCTGCAATATTTTTTCTTGTTTGTCATTTTTTTCTTTCGTTTTGTCTTTCCTTTTTATAGCGACAGTTTTGCCTTAAAGAGACTACATTGATGGCATATTACTCATAACAGCTTTTTTTTTTTTCGTTTTCCAGTTTATCCTGATCTCTGATGAACTTAAGAGAAGAACACAGACAAACAACGCCGAAGGTTCACTAGAATTTGTTGCTATATTATTATGCGATTGACAGTGTTTCCTTTAAAGGAAGAAATAAAGTAAATACTACACATGCTTTAAATTCTGCCTTAGCTCCACTTTTTTGCCATTCCAGACGTCCGACTGTGGTATTGTGCCCAGTTTGTAGCCAAGAAATTGCAACTGTTTCTCAAAAGCTAAAGGATTGAGATGCCTGTTAGAATAGCCTGCGAAATCTAGCTAATTTTCCAAAAAGTGTGCACGACAGCATTCAGATGAGGTGTTTAATGGAACGCCAGTTTCCTTTTTCGGACAAATTTCTGAAACATAGCTCGATAGTACCAGCATACATAGTCGGCTAAAAGGACATAATTCAATACCATTTCGCTTCATGATACTTCGCAATATTCAAATATTTGACATGCATTGAATAATTGTGAAGTTCCTCAGTGGGCACTTTTAATTACCCAACCATGCATAGCAATTTCTTTAGCTGTAATATACGCTTCTTCAAGCAATGCTACTAAACAGTGGGAATTCTGCTACATGCTCTACGAGACTCGTAAAATGTCTGAGCATGCCAAAGGAAACCGTACATATATTGGTCGCTAATGGGTACGAAATGATTTGACATAGATTTCAATTAATATGAAGCAGTTCTTTGTCGGCAGCATCGTAACACAAAGCTAAGCTAGCTAAGTAAACTACTTAGCCGTTTTTAACTATCAATGAAAAGAAGTGAGCAATTTTAACGGACCGGAGCCATCTGTTCAATGGAAGGTCGCAATCAATCTTACTGAGTGACTGCTTTTTATATTTGGCAGTAAAGCTGTTCCGCATTAGTCGGACGTTTTCGTATCGTAATCGTCATCAGGCATGAAACAAAGAGACCAAAAATAAAAACTTGAGCAATGCGTATTCAACTACGTGAACATAAAAAGACAGCCAAAGTCGAGAAAATTGGCGCAGAACGAAAAGATATGGTGCTTAAACATTTTTAAAGACGATAGTCTTTTTTGGGATACTTAAACGCAAAAATTTTGGTCTTCTGTTTGTCTGTCCGTAACCCGATTCAGCTACTCGGCCAAAGTTTAACCACTTTCTGAAAGCCCAGCCATCTTGAACTGGTGTTATCATTCATCCCTGTGAACATATTCGATCAAAAAGCAAATACTGCGCATACCTGAGGCGCAACATTAATATGTAAATGTCAGGACGTGTGTTTTTTATTAGCAAATACATAGGTACGCAATTCTAAAGACCCTAGAGTTTTTTAGGCTGCGCTGAAAATGCGAAGCTGTGCTGCCCCTGGCAGTGGCCCTTGGTCACGGTGTAATGCCCTTGGTTCAGCAGAAGCTCATGTTTTTCAAAGGCGTCCATATCTCGCGCAGCGCCTCCTCTATTTTATCAACGCCAGCCAGATGTGGCCAATTCAACGTAGAGTAGGCGCTGTCTGAGGCAAGGCAAAACATAGTAGTACGGCCGGCACGAGACTACCGTCTTTCGACGACATTTGCAACGAAGCACGCAGATACGCGGCCAATTTTTTTTTATTTATTTCGATATTATGATTCAGCCTTTTTTTAGGACAACTTGTACCAATTGTCATTGGAGGTCTTATGAAATTCCTAGAAAGTCAAAGAGTATCTTATTAGACCCCGTAACGAAATACAGTCAACCCGACTGTATTCAACTGAGGTAAATCGAATTGCACTTTACATCGGACTATTTTTCAACAAAATTCTTTAACTTCAAAGCACAGAAAAAGTTGAAGCTATGTGAAACAAAAATAACCGGAGCACATAATATCGAACATCGGGCAGTGCGAAACGCCCCAAGCAGTTGGCTTTTCCTAAAGGGGGGGGGGGGGGCTTTCTCGCATGCATCTTGGAGCGTGAGTGGTGTGATAAGGAGGGCGCCACGCAGAACTAGTAGACGCTACCGACTGCCGTCACGTGCTGTCTCTTATGATTCCTCGTCGTCGCGCCCCTTAGCTTGTCGATCGTGCGGGATCGCCATTCGCTTCTCCGCTCCCTTTCTTAACGCAATGCATGCCGTAAAACGGAAGAACCTGGCTGTCCTCGATTGGGCTCGTGATAATCAACGCAGTCGAAAGTAGCAAAAAAAAAAAAAGTCCGACGTCATCGCTGCACACACCAGTCCCACCACCTCGCTGTGGGTATGGTATCCAAGAACAAGACCAGCATTAGGGCCAACGCAGACTAGAGGCTTCCGACACCCGCCCAGTACGCGGCTACTGCATAAAGAAGATGTTGAGGCGCTGTTTACATTGATACCGTGTTGTCTCGCATAGACCACGCTCTTCCAATAACCGTCACCCGGAAGTACACACCACGGAAAATAAAAATAAAAAACATACACCGCGGATTGCCGTGAAGCCGCCTTTCTTGACAAACAAAACTCGAAACAGCTGGATACTCAACAGTAACACGTGGTGCTTGACAAGCCTTGACGTGTGACACGTGCAATTGCGAACACCCCTGCTGAAGGGGATACTTATGTATGCTAAGGCTAGTTTACTACATATAGCCCTAAGAATACAGTCAAACGTCTCTTGTCGCGCGTATATTGTTGCTGGCTAATGGGCCATTTCATTTAATACTTGTACATTTGAGGTAAACTTAATGGATGGTGTCTCATAGGTTCTCTTGCTTTACAGCCAGTTTAATTGACATGGTTGTAAGAAAAGATCTCACCCCCCGGATCCGCCTATTCTCGTCGCTCAAGTTATAGAGATGTTCCCATGGTTGACATGCTTGATAACAACCGTGCTTACTGTACCAGTGTGATGTGGCCTGATTTGCTTCAAGCTTTTATCTCTGACCTCCAAATGGCTAAATGGGCCCGCGACTTTCTATAAATTAGCTAGACTTTAGCCTTTCCTCACGTAGAGGGCCTTTGTTTTCCATTACATTGGTACAAAACGGAACTTGCTACTTCCCGAATGAAGCAAAGAAAGTGGTGAATGCAGTTCTGTGCAGCCTTTACAGACAGTAGTGGATGCGCAGAGCAAGCCACCCATTACACGGAGTGTTGTGTGACGTGGCCTGTTTTACGAAGGTACAAGAAAGGCTTTTAGTACTGAGTCTATATTACTGCGCTGGTATCGAAAACGTAACCTCACCGTGAGTCTATATCCTGTCTAGTTGCAAGAGCCATTCAGCCGCGCGCGTGCTTCGGTATACATATCATCAGCCACGAACATTACCCACACACCTGTGGTATTTTTACGAGAGGCCCTTGTACCTATCAAAAGCAGGGTTCTGGGTGAAACCATAATGACAGCATGTTATTGGCTACAAAGCCCACGCACTACAAGAAGTGATATTGTGTATACGTAGGCGTACAAGGAACACAAGGACTACAAGCGAGTTTTCTGTTGCTAGGCGGGCGTCTTTTGCTGAAGATTTTTATGTGCATCTTCTGTTCTGAGTGAAAAAATGCCAGGCCTGCGTGGAACGCGCAGCACAGTCACAGTGAAAGCAGGACGAGCCGCCTTTCTAGGGACCATTTTAAGCTCTATTGGGGCAACTATTGCAAGTACAGTTGTAAGTTGCCCACTACGCATAAAGCATCATAATTTCGCGAAGTAGGGACGTCCCCACTATGCCATTATTCATGATTGTGCGGAGAAGCGAGGGGGCCCGCTACGTGCCTGTAAGGCATTGTGTTCACTTTGTTGAAGCTGTGGCTGTAGACAGTGAAACATTATGGCTGAGCTCTTTATAATATAAAGTGGCAAGCTTTGAACCACCCACTTGTTACGCAATTTGAACGGTTTAACGTCGGGTGCTATTTCACTATTGTACCACGCTATGGTGCATCTCTTAAGGCAGTTCCTTGTCCGACATGTTGCCTGCATAAGGTATTTTTGCGAAGGAGTTCGAGCATAGGCGTGACTCGGTGGCAAAATGCTCGACTGCCACGTAGAATGCCTCGGTTGAAGCGCCGATCGAACCCTTTTTTTTTTTCTCATTGTAGCGACAGCTGTTACGCATATCGGCGGCGACAAATAACTACGCCACCAAAAACGGCATTTGTTGCAATCTCACAACAGATCTCGCTGCAAAAAACAACGCCTAAACGTGTGTACAAGAGTGGCCGGGAAACACTGGCCCTCGTGTATCTCCAGGCTCTGTGAGTTTGCTGCCTTCAATATGAACACCCCTGGCACCTCGCTTTCTGAGTTTCTTTCGTCAACGTCTTCGTTATCAGCGAAGTTAGATTTCTGCAATGCCATTCATGTTCTTATTGTTTTTCCTTTGTATCTGCTCTCGTTTACCGTTTAGGTCGTTTATTTGTCTCGATTCGCTCTTTGAGACCCTCCGGTCTCAGCCCCCCCCCCCCCCCCCCCCAACTACCAATTCTTTTTTTATTCATTTCGCATACCTAGTTCAGCCTTGCTTGCCTCTCTACTCCTTAATGGTGTTGTTACATGGCTGTTCGCCGATGTAGCGGTGCAAATGAGCACTAGCTATTACGTTTCGCCA